>CAUYLG010010531.1:0-12486 GCA_963573385.1 Cacajao melanocephalus | reverse complement strand
CCCTCTTTTCTTTTCTTTTCTTTTCTTTTCTTTTCTTTCCTTCCTTCCTTCCTTCCTTCCTTCCTTCCTTCCTTCCTTCCTTTCTTTCTTTCTTTCTTTCCTTTTTCTTTCCTTTCTTTCTTTCTTTTCTTTCTTTCTTTCCTTTTTTAGTATAGTGTAATGTGCCTGGTTCTTTTTTTGCAAGTATATACCCAGCTACCTCTTTATTGAAAACTCCACCCTTTCTTCATTTATCAGTCATGTTTCATCCTTTCCTCACCTCTGTTATGTTTCAGGTGTTCATAGGTGTGTGTACCTCTGTCTCTAGACTCTCTGCACACTGGTATATGTGTTGATCCCTACACTAATATCACACTGCCCCAATTATTATTGCTCTATAAGTGTTAATATCTTGATAATCCACATCTCCACATTTTAAAGAACATCTTGGCCCCATGCCATTCTGTGTAAATTTTAGAATCAACTTGTTAAGTTCTACCCCTCTGCTTCAAAAAAAAGACAAAGAGAGAAAATAACTTGTTGAGATTTTGATATGAAGTTACTTTGAATCTATAGGTCAGTTTAGGGAGAACTGATATCTTTACAACATTGAGCTGGCATCTGTGTATACAACTGTCATAATAACTGCACATTTTTAATTATTATTTTTTTCACTATGTTGCTCAGGCTGGTGTCAAACTCCTGACCTCTCAAATCTCTGGGATTATAGGTGCGAGCCTCCATTCCCAGCCGTGTCTTTGTTTTTTAATAAAGTTTTATAATTTTCTGCCTGTGGAACTTGCTATATTTTGATAGATTTATTTTCAGGACTTTATCTCTTTTAAGTGTTTATAAATAAAATCTTAGAAACTGTTTTCATTTGGAATATACAAAGACAATTTTATTTTATTTTATTTTTTGAGACAGGGTCTTACTTTGTTGCCCACACTGGAGTGCATTGGCTCTATCACGGCTCACTGCAGCCTCAACTTCCCACAGCTCAGGTGATCCTCCCACCTCAGCCTCCTGAGTAGCTGGGACTATAGCTGTGTACCACCACACCTATCTAATTTTTCAGTGTTTTTTTTTTTTTTTTTTTTTTTTGGTAGAGACAGGGTTTCACCATGTTGCCCAGGCTGGTCTCCGAATCCAGGGCTCAAGAGATCTGTCCACCTTGGCCCTGAAGCCGGCTGCTAATTTATCACTTAGAGAGGCAATGTGAAAATTGCCAGACCATCACCTGACATTCCTAGTGGGGGGGGGGGGAAGAGCCCTCTGGCTGCCTTATCTTATTCTTAATCTTAAAGGAAATGCTTTTAATTTTTCACCATTAACTGTGATGTTTATTTATTTATTTTTTAATGCTTATTCTTTATCAAGTTAAGGAAACTTGTATTCCTATGCCAAAGATTTCCACCCCCACCCCCGCCCCTGCTTTTTTGAGACAGAGTCTCACTTTGTTCCCCAGGCAGGAGTGCAGTGGTGTGATCTGAGCTCACTGCAACCTCAGCCTTCTGGGTTCAAGCGATCTACCCAGCTCAGCCCAAGTTGCTGGGACTATAGGTGTGCACCACCATGCCTAGCTGGTGTTTGTATTTTTAGTAGAGATGGGGTTTCGTCACGTTGCCCAGGCTGGTCTCAAACTCTGGAGCTCATGTAATCCACCTACCTCAGCCTCCCAAAGTGCTAGGATTACAGGCATGAGCCACCTTGCCCACCATAAAAATTCTATGTCAAGAATTTTTATCATAAGTGGGTATTGAATTTGTCTTAAGGGTTTTATGCACAGGTTTGTTACATGGATATATTGTCTGATGCTGAGGTTTGGGCTTCTAATGATTTTGTCACCCAAGTAACAAACCTAGTACCTGATAGGTAGTTTTTCAGCCCTTGCCTTCTCATTCCCTTCCCTCTTTTGGAATCCCTAGTGCCTGTTCCCATCTTTGTGTCTTACATGTTTAACTCCCTCTTAAATATGACAATATGTGGTATTTGGTTTTCTCTTCCTGTGTTAATTCACTTAGGTTAATGGCCTCCAGCTGCATCTGTATTACTGCATGGATTTTGTTCTGTTTATGGCTGCATAGTATTCCATGGTACATATGTACCATATTTTCTTTATCCAGTCCACTGTTTTGGGCACCTGGGTTGATTCCATGTCTTTGCTATTATGAGTAGTACTGTAATAAGCATGGAAATGTAGGTATCTTTTAGGTAGAACAATTTATTTTGCCTTGGGTATATATCCATTAATGGGATTGGTGGGTCAAGTGGTAATTCTGTTTTTAGTTCTTTGAGAAATTGCCAAACTGCTCTCCACAGGGACTGAACTAATTTGCATTCCCACCAACAGTGTAGAAGTGCTTTTCTTTTTCAACCTTGCCAATATTCGTGGGGTTTTTTGTTTTGTTTTGTTTTTGAGACAGAGTCTTGCTCTGTTGCCAGGCTGGTGCAATGGCACAATCGTGGCTCACTGCAACCTCTGCCTTCCGGGTTCAAGCAGTTCCCCTGCCTCAGCCTCTCAGGTAGCTAGGATTACAGGCACGTGCCACCACGCCCAGCTAATTTTTGTATTTTAGTAGAGACAGAGTTTCACCATGTTGGCCAGGATGGTCTTGATCTCTTGACCTCATGATCTACCCGCCTCAGCCTCCCAAAGTGCTGAGATTGCAGGCATGAGCCACCGCACCCAGCCTTTTTTTACTTTTTAATAATAATCTGAGTAGTGTGAGATGCTATCTCATTGTTATTTTGAGTTGCATTTCTGATGAGTAGTGATGTTGAACATTTTTTCATGTTTGTTGACTGCTTATATGTCTTCTTTTGAGACGTGTCTGTCTTTGCTCACTTTTTAATGAAGTTTTTTTGTTTGTTGTTGATTTAAGTTCCTTACAGATTTTGGATATTAGTCCTTTGTTGGATGCATAGTTTGCTAATATTTTCTCCCATTCTATAGGTTGTTTATTCTCTTGCTAGTTTCTTTTGATAGTTGGTTTTGACCCCCAGTGTACCTGTCTCCTCATTCCTATCTCTTTGGTTTAATTAAATTCCAATTGTCAGTTTTTATTTTTGTTACATTTACTTTTGAGTACTTAGTCATAAGTTATTTCCTTAGGCCAATGTTTGCAAGAGTATTTCCTAGGTTTTTTTTTAAGGGTTTTTATAGTTTGAGGTCTTACATGGAAGTATTTAATCTATCTTGAGTTAATTTTTGTATATAGTGAGAGGTAGGGGTCCAGTTTCATTATTCCTGCATATGGTTAGCCAGTTTTCCCAGCACCATTATAGAGTGCCTATTCCCCATTGTTTATTTTTGTTGACTGTGTCAAAGATCATTTGGGTTTAGATGTGGGTCTTTATTTTAGGCTCTGTACTCTGTTATATTGGTCTATGTATCTATTTTTGTACCCATACCATACTGTTTGGTTACGGTAAACTTGTAGGATAGTTTGAAGTCAAGTAATGTGATGCTTCTGGCTTTATTCTTTTTGCTTAGGATTGCCTTGGCTATTCAGGCTCTTTTTGGTTCCATATGAATTTTAGAATAGTTTTTTTCTAATTCTGTAAAAAAAAAAAACAAAAAAAAACAAATGATGTTGGTAATTTGATAAGACTTGTTGAATCTGTAGATTGCTTTGGGCAATATAGACATTTTAATGGTATTGATTTTTCCAACCCTTGCACATGGAGTTATTTTCTATTTGTGTCGTCTGTGATTTGTTTTAACAGTGTTTTGTAGTTCTCATAGATATCTTTCACCTCCTTGGTTAGATGTATTCCTAGCTGTTTTATTTTATTTTAGTGGCTGTTGCAAATGGCATTGTATTATTGATTTGGTTCTCAACTTGAACGTTATTGATATGTAGGAATGCTACTGATTTTTTGTACATTGATTTCGTATCCTGAGTCTGGTGAAGTCGTTTATCAGATCTGTGTGTCTTTGAGCAGATCTTTAGATAATTTTGCTTCTGCTTTTCCTATTTAGATACTGTTTATTTCTTTTTCTTACCTGATTGGTCAGGCAAGGACTTTCAGTACTACGTTGAATAGCACTGGTGAGAGTGGACAGCCTTGCCTTGTTCTTAGGGAAAATGCTTTCAACTTTTGACTGTTCATATGATATTGGCTATGAGTTTGTCATAGATGGCTCTTACTACTTTGAGGTGTGTTCCTTCAATGCCTAGTTTGTTAGGAGTTTTAATTGTAAAGGGATGTTGGATTTTATTGAATGCTTTTTCTGGTTCTATTGTGATGATCATATGGTTTTTGTTTTAATTCTGCTTATGTAGTTAGTCACATTTACTGATTTGTATATGTTGAACCATCCTTGTATCCCAGGTGTTAAAGCCCACTTGATCATGATGAATTGATTTTTGATGTGCTGCCAGATTTGGATTGCCAATATTTTGTTGAGGATTTTCGCATCTGTGTTCATCAGGGATATTGGCCTGTATTTTTCTTTTTTCGTTATATCATTGCCAGATTTAGGTATCAAGATGATGCTGGTTTCATAGAATAAGTTAGGGAGGAGTTACTCCTACTTGATTTTTGGGGGATAGTTTCAGCAGAATTGGTACCAGCTCTTCTTCGTACGGTTGGTAAAATTTGGCTGTGAATCCATCTGGTCCAGGGATTTTTAAGTTTTTTATTACTGATTTTGTTTGATTACTTGTTATTGATCTGTTCAGGGTTTCTGTAAACACACTAGTCTTGAGGGGGTTTTTCCTACTTTTCTAACTGCTCCTTCTATTTCTCTTTGTCTTCACATCTCCTAATGTAGGGTGCTCCTTTTCTCCCAGGCACAAAAAAACAAATGCTATTTGGTTTTGGCCCTCAAAGTACCTATCTCCTCATTTCTATCTCATACTTATATCCACTTCGGCTATGTGTATGTATCTGTTTCTGTCTTCTTTCCTTTTAGCCCAATTTAGGTCTTTATGTTTAAAGAATGATTTCCATGTAATAATTACTTTCTTCTACTCCTCACCTCCCAGTGGACCTTCAATTGCCATAGTAAAAGAAGTTAACCTCCCTTTGCACCTTGAATTTCACTGTTTATCTGAGTAGTTGTCGAAGAGCATTCTTTTTACCTTACTACCTTTGAATACTGTTTTGCATTCTGTTATGAGGTGGTCATTCCAGTGTGGCCATAATAGGAGTTCAGTGTGGCCATAATAGGAGACATCAGGAAAACAAAGTTTATTGTACTCACAGGTCCTAGAGACAGGAGGCACAGCACACAGTACAGAGGTCACATGGGGAAGACACCAGGGTGTTGAGGAGGCAGAATACAGGAGTGAGTGAAAGGTTTAGGCCACTACCTTTACTGGGGTTTCTGAAGGGGAATAGTTAGGCCATCACCTTTTTGCAGTGGCATAATCATAGCTGGCTGCAGCCTCAAACTCCTGGGCTCAAAGGATCCTTCCTGCCTCAGCCTCTGAGTAGCTGGAATTAGAGAGGAAAGCCACCCACCAGCTCTAGGACCCTACCTTTATTGCGGTTACTGTGGGAAAATCGGGACAGAGTAAACAGTTTAGAATTGGCTAATTTGAATAATTTTGGAGGGCTTTGGGACCACCTAGGGGTGGTCTCTGGTTGCCTGGTACCTGGCCCTAGGATGAAGGCAGAATATTGCCTCTAGAGTCTGATTGAGGAAGTATGGCTCTAGATTGGTTGGTTTGTGTATCAAAGACATGCTTCTGGCGGGGCCGTTTGCTATCTCCAGGAATTGACTAAACCTGGAAGGGGCAGTCTCTCCCCAGCCAGAAAGGTTTTTATGATGTCAAAATATCACAATATATTAAAAATGTAAGAACATTTTACAATACAGAGACCATACCTTCAGCTCATCCTCCCACCAGAGGCAGAGCCAGGGCACTTAAATATTATTACCAGTAGACCATTGTACCAGTGATACTAGAAATCAATCTCTCTGTGTTATTTGGTGCTTTGTGACTTATAAGCAGCTTTGTTAGCATTTTTATGGCAACTTGAAAGGGGAACCAGTATATAGAATTTTCACAAACTCCATGAGAGTAGAATATTTGGTTCTGGAAGAGTTCCTATTATAGTGTGTTAATCTTTTAAGTGCTTGTCTCTGTTTTTCAAATTCTCATATTCTTTTAGCCTTGTTGATTTATTTACTATATCTTGAGCATGTTTCTCCAGTGGTGAACAATCTCTTTTTTCCTCCAGTTTTATTGAGGTATGATTGACAAAATAATCTAATACTGTACTATCTTAAAATCTTCACAAAGGTAATGATATGCTGCATAGGGTTAGGGATAACAAATAATGATAAAAAACACAACTACAACTTTAGTAAAACTTCTATGTGTGACTTAATGGAAGTGACTGATTACTAGAATGTCGTGGAAAAAAAGAAAAAATAAAGATGACTCTAATTACATTTTATTTTCATGCATGTTTTCAATTACTTGACACAAGCATGCACTCTTAATTTTGCTAACTATATATGTCTAAGTAGTTCTATAGTTTTCTATTTGTGGAAGACTTTAGGAAAAAATAGCGATTTTATGAATTTTTAGAAAGTGAAATATTTATACATATCTTTTATAATTATCTCGAGGAAACAGGGCTCTGGTTCATGTGATATACCTAATTATTCATTCTTATTTAAGTAATACATCTGCCAGAAATTAGGATGTGTATATTGCCAGACGTTAGCACTGTCTTAGAAACACTGCTGTAAGATTCTAACTTTGTGCTCTCCTGACTGGTCTGCTCTGGATGTGTGTGCACACATAGGTGTAAGGATGGGAAGATGGGGTGTTTGAGTGGTAGGAAATGGAAGTGTAGAGCCATTTCCATGGTCTAGACAATTCTTACAGATTCCTGTGGCCTGTTATATTTTATTCAGTACATGATGCTCTGGCTTTTTCCAAGTAATAATTGGATATAGCAATTTGAAAACAATGTATTATAATTCCTTAGAAAATATTTCTGTGTATAGAGTGGCATGTCTTTCCATAAATTGGCCCTATTCTAATATCAAATCACAGCAGAAGTGGTTAAAAAGCACTCACATTTTTCTTCTCTTTTTTTTGTGTGTGAGGGACAAGTTTTAGCTCTGTTGCCTAGGCTGGAGTGCAGTGGCGTGATCTCACTGCAACTCCACCTTCTGAGCTCAAGCCATCCTTTCTCAGCCTTCAAAGTAGCTAGGCCTTCAGGCAGGCATCACTACACCTGGCTGATTTTTTTGTAGAGACGGGGTTTCGCCATGCTGTCTGGGATGGTCTCAAACTCAAGAGCTCAAGCCATCTGCCCACCTCAGCCTCCCAAAGTGCTGGGATTACAGGCATGAGCCGTTGCACCTAGCCTGGCATAACATTTTGAAAAATATAATTATAGCAGAGCCCTTGCTAATGAGATACATGTAGCAATCTGTAGTTTAGGATTAAAGGAATTAGTACAGCTATTGTTTTCTTTTTGCTTATCACGTAAAAGGTTGCTTTTTGCCATCAGATTGCTATTCATTAAAGTGTTTAAAGTTAATAATAAATCTTTCTTGCTCTTGGCAAAGTCACCAGTGAGTTTCTTCTGTCTAAGCCACGTATCAAGTAAGATGAAAATAGAAGAGAGCCTCGAGGTCTCTTTGAACACTGTTCCTATGCTAGCTGCTCCAGTCACTGCATTCACATCTGAATTTTCACACACCATCTTATGATTGTAATTTATTATTTATATTTGTGTTTGTTTCTTAAGCTTCATCAGTGTTTGTGTACTTGTCATGCAGTCCTGCTTTTAGAAGAGAAACCATTTTACTATGTTTCCTTTCTCTTGAATCCCTTCTCCTTGGAGGTGCTTAGAAAAGTGCTTATACAAAATAGGTACCTAATGAATGTTGGGAACTGAAATCTAGTGCTTTATTTCATTTATTTTTTTTTAATAGTTCTAATTGTTTTGCTTGCTTTCCAGGCACACAAACCAATGGTCTGGACTTTCAGAAGCAGCCTGTGCCTGTAGGAGGAGCAATCTCAACAGCCCAGGCGCAGGCTTTCCTTGGACATCTCCATCAGGTTGGAATGTTCTGCTCAACTATCAGTGAGAGTGAAAGAGGCATAAAATGCTAGGGCCTGAGGAAGTTATTTCAGAATGTGGGGCCTTTTAACTTACTTAAAGCCTAGTGCTAATTATGTATGATTGTGTCATTCTGTTTGGTTAGTATGAAATCCTATAGTCATTGACCCCACAGGTGTGTGGGAAACAAAAGAATTCTTTGTGAATGGAATGTGTATAACAACTGGTTTGCCGTTTTTATAAGTGAGAATCTATGGTGGCTACCTGGTGGTAGTAAATTATCAGTCATCCAAAAAGATGTAGCTACCATTGCCTGAGACCGGCTGTATAAGGCTGTGAGCTCCAAGCTCATCTCTGTCTTCTAAAACAGTTTCAGACCATGATAGTTAGTTTGGGCAACTACTCAGGCTTTTGCTTGACTGTAACCCCCAACCCCTGTTTTGAGGTTCAAAAGACTGCCACAACTTGGTTACCCTTTTCACAACATTTTTTCCCTGGGTCTAAAACAGACCATGAATTCTGTTCATTCATGTTTTAGCTATAATGTAGAGGGAACAGGAATTAAAAAATACAAACTCTAGCTACTCAGTAGTTTGGGATATGGAAGCTGGTTGAAAATGGAAAACAAACAGTGAAAACAGTTGGGAGGTAGATTATCAGATAGATATAGTATCTCAACCTCTTGATTTATGTCCATGATTATATATTAGAGCAATATTTTGGTGGTCTATAGCTTAGTTAAAACCTAGAACTAATTTAACATACAAAATGTGTTGATAGTAATGGTGCTAGCAGTGGTACCTAGTGATGGTGGGTGGTAGTGATTCAGTGAAAAACCCATGTGAACATAAGACCTCCTAGGAAACATATTAACATATTAAGTTACTGAACACTGAATATATACATCTTACTAAAGTCTTTTCATCAAAACATGTCATCAGACCACCTAAACTATAAAAGAAGCTCTTCTACTTGAAAATGTAAAATTCTGGAAAGCTATTCTAAAGCCCATTTATTTGTTCACAGACTCAAAGAGATGTCATGTAGGCCCCAGTTAGCATCTTCTGTTAGGGCGAAGCCTAATGGAACACTTTTGCCTAGGCACTTAGCTTTGTTTATGTCTTTGAAATGGAAAAACTTCGATATTAACTTCCAGATAAAATATTAAGATGAATTAACATCTAAAATGAGTTAAATATATATATTTTAAATATATCCTAGAAGAAAAAAAATGTTTCGTGTTGATTTTTTTTTTTTCTAAGAACATAGTCAAGGCTCCAATAATTTTTCTGGGTCCTAAGAGGAATAGCATTTTTTGACAGAGTTTAGTCAATTATTTGGCACCTAATAAGCATCTTTATCTGGCTTAAATATGTGATAGTCCAAATGTATTTTTTAAAGTCCCTGAGGGTGCACGGATGATGTGCAGTATTCTCCCCACTGGGTCCAAATTCCAAGATGATTGCAATTCTCCCTATATCATATCCAAGACCCCTATATCTAGCCATTGATTACCAAAATCATAGACCCTTCAATACCACCCAGACCAAAGGAGTGCAAACCAAAGAATTTTATTTGAAATTGTGACACCATTGAATCTCCCATCAAGACACAAGTCCTTGCATCTGATTAGATAATTAACAGTGTGATACTTGCCTTCTATTTCCAGCCCCCTCCTTGGCAGAATTAGCACCTTGAACCTTTCCTTACCGTAATTATAATATACATACACAAAATAGATGATTTTAGGTCTGTTGCCCCGTTAACTATAAGTTCCGTGAAAATAGATACCTTTTCTTGTTTATCTATATCCCCAGCATTTACCAAAGAGCCCCATAATACAACAGGTGTTCATTAATTATTTGTTGAATAAATTAATAGATGACCAAATGGTCAAGTATGAGACTACTGAGGAAGAAACGATTAGCTCAGCCTGTACAATCTGAGACTTTTCTCTCAGGGTGATTTTTGAGCTGAGCCTTGAAGGGTGTTGGAAACTATCTAAATGGAGTGGTAAAGGAATGCTCTATTTTTTGATTTTTAACTTCCTATTTTAAAATCTTTCAAATCTGTAAGAGTTACAGCAATAGAATAGTGTTCATCTGAAAACTCTTCACTTAGAATCATCAGTTGTTACTATTTTACCATATTTGCTTTATACCATATGGGTTTATGTGTATATGTATGTATGTACACATACAAAATACATTTTGCTTTTACCATATGTGTATATGTATGTATGTACACGTACAAAAATATTTTTTTTTAAATGAGGTCTCATTATGTTGCCCAGGTTGATCTCCAACTCCTGAGCTCAAGTGATCTTCCCGCCTCCCATGTAACTGTGACTATAGGCATACACCATGGCACCGAGCCAAAAAATTTTTTTTTGCTAACTCCTTTGAAAGTTGCAGATATTAACCATTTACTTCTAAATACTTCGGCATGTTTTTTCTAAAAATAGCATTCTCTTATAAAACTACAGTGCAAATTTCAAATTCCAGAAACTTAACATTGATGTGATATCATTTTCTAATATTGACCCATAGTTATATACTTTCTGCCCACAATCCAGTTCGTACTTTGTATTTAGCTGTCATGTCTGTTAAGTCTTCTTTAATCCAGAACAATTCCTCAGCCTGTCTTTGTCTTTCATGATATTGACATTTTTTAAGAAGAGAGGCCAGCTGTTTTATAGAATACCCCTTTAATTTGAATATGTTTGATTGTTCCCTCAACGGCTGAATTCAAGTTACGCATTTTTTGGAAGGAATAGAACGCAAGTGATGCTGAGTCCCTCTCGGTGCATTCAGAAGGCATATAATATTGCTTTGTCCCATTATTGTGATATTAAGTTGGATTATTTTATTAAGATAGTGTTTATCAGATTTGTCCACTGTAAATATGTCTTTTTGCCTCCCGGTAGGTAATACTCTCTGAGGCAGTACTTTAAAGACTGTGTAAATATCCCATTCCTCAACAAACTTTTACCCTGAAACATAATAAGCAAAATCACATAAAATTTTATCTTCTTCAAATCTTTGTACCTGAAGCTGTTTCCTTGGGTTCTTTGACTTCTTAGCCTGTAGGTCTTATACATATTACCTCTTCAGATAGGCCTCCCCTTATTACACTATATTTTAAATGTGTTCCATATACCTTTTCAGATTTTGTTTTTTGTTTTTGTGTTTAGGGTTCTCATCTACTAACAGGACCAACAGTTTCAAATAAAGGACATAGCAATCAATTTATTTTAGGTCTTAACTCTTTACTGAGCTCCATACCAACATTTATATTTAATTTCAGGACATGATGTTACTTGGTATATCCAGAATGGAACTCATTATCTTCTCTGTCACTTTTAGTGGTACTACCATTTTCCAGTTGCCCAGATTTGAACCCTGGAATAATGCATGACTCTCTTTTTTTCATTTAAATCCAGTCAGGATTCTTTTTTTTTCTTTTTTAAATTTTATTTTATTTTTTTTGAAAAAGAGAGAAAAGAAGAAAGAAAGAGTGAAAGAAAGAAAAAAATGAAAGAGAGAAAGAAGGAGGAAGAGAAAGAGGGAGATAGAACAGGATCCTTGTTCTATTGCCCAGGCTAGAATGCAGTCTAAAAATGGGTATTAAAAACCTCTTTTATGCCAATAATAGTGCTTAACAATGGAGACAGGAAGTAATAAGGGATGAAAATAAAAAAAAAGAAGCCAACCAATATTTTATTTAAACCTGTGAAATGCTATGCAGTTTCTGAGGAGTGATTTACTTCCAATTATGTGGTCACTTTTAAAATAGGTATAATGTGATACTGAGAAAAATGTATGTTTTGTGGATTTGGGGTGGAGAGTTCTGTAAATACTATGTTAAGTTTACTTGTTCCAGGTCTGAGTTCAAGTCCTGGATATCCTTGTTAATTCTCCATCTCGTTGATCTGTCTGATATTGACAGTGTAATGTTAAAGTCTCCCACTATTATTGTGTGCAAGTCTAAGTCTCTTTGTAAGTCATTAAGAACCTGCCTTTATCTGGGTATTCCTGTATTAAGTGCGTATATATTTAGGATCGTTAGTCTTCTTGTTGCATTGATCCTTTCACCACCATGTAATGTCCCTCTTTGTTTCTTATGGTCTTTGTTGCTTTAAAGTCTGTTTTATCAGAGACAAAAATTGCAGCTTCTGTTTTTCTTGCTTTTTTTTTTTTGCTCTCCATTTGGTTGGTATGTCTTCCTCCATCCTTCTGTTTTGAGTCTTTGTGTATCCTTGCATGTGAGATGGGTCTAGATACAGCATACCGATGGATTTTAGCTTTTTATCCAGTTTGCCTGTCTGTGTCTTTTGATTGGGGCATTTAGTCCATTTACATTTAGGATTAATATTGATATATGTGAGTTTGATACTGCCATTTAATGCTAGCTGGCTGTTTTGCCCATTAGTTGATGTAGAGTCTTCATTATGGTGATGCTCTTTAC
>CAUYLG010010530.1:0-127402 GCA_963573385.1 Cacajao melanocephalus | reverse complement strand
CCGTGTGGCTCCTCTGCCGGGAATCTCCTAGTCTGTGGGCAACAAAAATTCGTCTGAAAGTGCGGCGTCCACTCGCTCTCTGCGCTTTCACTGGGAGCTACAATCCTGAGCTGTTGTTAATCGGCCATCTTGGATCTCTCCATGCCTATAGTTTTATGAAAAACTTACTATACATGGTAGTAAGTAGCGAGGCGTCGTGGCTCATGCCTGTAATCCCAGAACTTTGGGAGGCCGAGACAGGCGGATCATCTGAGCTCAGGAGTTCAAGACCAGCCTGCCCAACATGATGAAACCATGTCTCTACTAAAAATACAAAATTAGCTGGGTATGGCGGTGCACACCTGGAAACTCCGCTACGCGGGAAGCTGAGGCAGGAGAATCACTTGAACCCAGGAGATGGAGGTTGCAGTGAGCCAAGATCGGGCCATTGCACTCCAGCTGGGGCAACAAGAGCAAGCGCCATCTGGTTAAATAAATAAATAAAGTATTTTGATATCAAAGACAAAATGAAAACAACTTCATGATATTTCATGATAAAGGGTGGGGGTTTTGACTGAATGCCCATAGTTTTATGAAAAACTTACTACACCGATTGGAAATTGAAAGAGAGGAAGAAGGCAGTAGGTGGGCAGTCTCTGGTTTGAGAAGAGGTGAGAAAAGGTGGCAGAGGAGGGAGGGCATTTGTGCAAACAAAGAAACAGAGAGGAAGCAAGTTTGGGGTAGAAACTTGAATTCTACTCTGGACATGTTGAGCTTGGCCAGGACCTGAAAGACAACCAGGTCAGACAACTGAACATGGAGACTTGGAACTCAGACAGCTCCAAAATTCTAAAATTTGGGCTACGTAGAAAATGCATAAAGAAGGAAACAAAAAAATCCCCCAAATTCTCATAACCCAGAGACAAATGGGGTCAAGATGCCATTCTAGTTTCTAGCAGCCATATTCCTTGGTTTACTGAGAGGCATTGCAGTGTGGAGGTTAAAAGCAAAGTCTCTGAGCCAGGAGCTAAGCCAGTTACTAGCTCTGCGGCCTATACCCTTAGTGATGGCCTTCTCTCTACTTCAGCTGTTTCATCTGAAATGTAGATCATCATGGTGCCTATGCTATAGAAGGGATTTTAGGAATAGTGACTCCCATTAAGTCCCTGCCTTGTTCATCTCAGTAACCCCTTAATTTAGCACAGGTACATGGTGAGTGCTTGATACGTACTTGATACATATGATTTTCACAGATGACCTATAAGGAAGGAAAGAAATAAAATGCTCCAATGAGGAAGTTTAGGAGGACTTCTAACTCAAAACCGTGTAAAACCAAAGTGCATATTCCCTGGGGATATTTCCCAACATGATAGACTTCTATCAGCTTCAGATGGGAGCAGAGACAGAGGAACGGCCACATGGATCCACAGCAGCCCTAATGGCCTGAGCAGAGGCAGCATGCCCTAATTAAAAAACAAATATTAAAAAAAGCTTCTGGGTTTGAGTCCCAGCTTGTCAAGGTTTATAGAAAGTGGGGGTTTATGGGACTTCAAGGATCTTCCCCACTTCTTCCACAGCTCACAAACAAATCCCTCTCACACTCTCTCTTTGACAACCTGACCCCTAATCCTCATCTGACCACATCCATGACAAGGGGACTTATTCTCCAAAGAGCCCATTTTAGTAATAGGTCCTTGGAAAGATCTGAAGCAGACCTCTTTGAAAATGTCATTGACATGAAGGGCAGATACCCTAAGCGATCCTAGGATACTGAACCTGGTTGATATCCAAGCCGGAATGTTTATGAGACTGACTCTGCCCTTTCTCTTGCCCACGGGGGATACCACCTCTCATAAGAACAAACAAACCCACTTCAGCAGATGCCGTTTCAGAACACTTGATCCATTTCTCCAAGTAGTTTTTTCAAATAAGACAACCTCTGCTAACTCTGTGAACTTGATTAAATTTCTAACCTTTCTTAGCCCTCCATTTCCTCATCTGTAAAATGAGAAAATTAGATTAGACAACTTCTCACTGAAATCTAATCTAAGACTAACACTGCAATCCTGTGATTACTCTTTCTGGTCAAGTGGCAAGTGAGGAGAGAACAGGTACACAGGATTTATGTGGAAGTCAAACCTGAGCTCCAGGTAGAAACCAGCCATGGCAATTAGCTAAGGCTGAAAACCTGAAAGGCCCCACCTGCCCAACAGCTGTCAGGGCTGCGGAGGAGGGTGCTCAGAGCTCCACCCAGAAGCCAGAACTTCAGAAAGTGCCCCCCTTCCCAGGTAGAGCTCTGGGACCACAAGGTAACTGGGGAGGCAGGTGACTCTCTGGGGAAGGCTTGGCAGGGTCTTTTCTAGGTGAGATTTCCGAAAGTTCTTAACAAGGCTTGGAAACCACTGGGCAGATTATAACTGAGGGAGGAATAATAATGAGTATAAGCAGTAAGACATCAGGGAAGGACAGGCAAAAACAGGAAGCTCAAGGTCAGAGTCCAGAAAATGGCAGCCCATGGTATGGATGAGATGGGGATGGCACCGAGATGCTGCTGCTGTGTCCCCAGCCCCGTTCCAGCACAGTGCAGGGCAGGAGGGGTGCTGCCATGGACAGTGTGGGCTCTAGCAGAGATCACGGAGCTCCAGTCCACTCCCTGATTCATAGCTGTGTAACCTGGACCAAAATACTTAAACTTTCCAAGTTAAATTTCCTCATCTGTGTTATGGGCGTAATAGTAGTACCTACTTCATAAGGTCCTTATGGGATTAAGTGAGATAATTTTTCAAAGCAAAACCCTAAGATGCACCCAATAATGTGCGTAGCAGTGGCAGTCAAAGCAGCCATCATCGTCGTCTTACAGACCTGCCCTCGTCCAGCCTTGTGCCAACAATGGATCTCCCGCTCATTCTCGAAGTTCCAGAGTCTGGAGGAGATGATGGAAGGGAGGAGATGATGGAAGGGAGGGGATGATGGAAGAGAGGAGACAAAGGAAAAAACAATCCCAATGACAAGCCCAAAGACAGAGTCCTTTTATTCTCTGCACACCAACCCCACCACCACCACCAGCTATGCCTCTCATAGCTCCTGGCAAGGGGCCTATAGAGTGCAGTGGGGGAGCCCACAGGCCACCTGGACTCCCACAGGGGCTGCTGGAGTGGTGGAGAGGCTAACCTCATAGGTGACAGACAGGGAGCCTATAAGACAGTAAGGGGACCACATGCTCAATGGAGAGACAGAAAATGAAATGTTTTGCAGTGATGTGAAAGGGGAGAAACGGGAAAGCATTGGCTAAAACAGTGTGGAAAGTAGGATTGTCAGATAAAATGCAGGACATCCAATTAAATCTGAATTTCAGATAAGGAATGATTTTGTAATACAAGTAGGTCCCAAATGGTTCATAAGATAGACGAAAAAAAAAATTGTTGGTTATCTAAATATCAGACTTAACTGGACGTCATGTATTTGTATTTGCTAAATCTGGCAACCTTGGCAGGAAGCACCACTATAGCAGGCTGAAGAGGGTCCTCTGCGGGCAGGAAGAGGGGAGCTGGACTCAGCCTGGCAGAGGAGGGGAGAGGGTAAGGTCAGACCAAGTGTGCAGAGGAGCTGACAGGGAACCTGATGTGTAAGCCATGAAAGAAGACAGAGGCTGATCAGCTAGAGGAGGGAAGGGAGAGCTCTACAGACCTTGCGTACAAAGGCCCAGAGTCTGAGAGAGCTGGCGGTGTTTGGAGAACCTTCGGCAGCCAGCGTGGCTGGAGCAGAGGGCGTGAAGCAGAGAGGGCCAAGGCAGGACACAGAGCAGGTCCCCAGGGAAAGGGTCTGGGTAAGGTGACCCTGGTTCAGAACATATTTGTGCAGGATGTCTTCAGCATCACTGTGTGCTGCGCTTTCTTCCTGAGGCTACAGTAGTGAACAGACAGATATGCTCTGCTCTTACGGTGCCACATATTCCAGCAGAAAGTGAGGGCATTTCAGACAACAAACTAGCAAACAAGGCTGTGACAGAAAGAGACCACCAGAGCTAACTGCCACTCCCACGCATATCTGGTTAATTCTAATTCACCTTTAGGTTCTTTCTGAATATTGTGTCCTTGAGAAAGCCTTTCCTAAACCCCTTAGCTAGGGTGACGTGCCCTCCTTGGTTTTCCCAGTACCTCCTGGACTTCTGACAGCACAGCACTCAGTACTCTTGTTGAAAATGGGGTGCTGACTTCTCCATGTCACACACTAGACCCCAATACACAAGTACCCCTTATAATTATGAAGCTTTACCAAACTGTCAGCATGCAAAGTGCTAGAACAGGGGACCCAAGGATGTTCAAAGTCTCTTATGGTAATTTCCTTAGGAGATTTCCCCTAAGGAAACCCCTCCTCCTAGGTAACCCCTGTCTCCAATTATTTCAAGGGAACATTGACTGGAAGTAGAAGAATAAGCTGCGGAACATCTTGAGTTGTTCTTTCTAGATCTACAAGGATCGGCATTTCAGGAGAACCTGAATGGTTTGATGTCATTATTAGTGTGTCTTTCTGTGTGAGATAGTATGAAATCACGCTGCTTCATTTTTGGTGTGGTGATGATGGTAAGGGCGGGTCCCACAGTAGGGTAAGTGACTGGAATAACCAACTTCAGGTTTAGTGGGTGATATCTAATTATGTGTGGTTAGTGTACAGGTGCGTATGTCAAGATAGACATCTAGATGTGTTGATGTGCCGCAGGCAAGCTGCCCTCCTGTTGGAACACCTGGGATGTACAGATTTGGAGAAGGTCTCCCCATGCAAGCAACTGTCAAGAATGATGGATACCGAAACCTCGGGGAAAAGGAAGGCACAAACAAGAGGCCTGAGCTCCGGGAACCTGCTGGAATTTAGTTCCAATGTCTCCATCCTTGACTAGCAAGGACCAGTGATTGGTGGTTCTTTCTAGTTTGCCTAGAGGATATCTGAGCCTGGAAACCAGAGAAGTGATTGGAGAGGTGATAAGAACAGCTGGGGAATTATTTGAGGGAGAGAGGAGCAGTGGAGGAGGGTGATCATGGGATGGGGAGGCAATGAGGCAGAGACCCAGTGGGGGATACCAAGAGGTGATTTTGCAAGTCAGAAGGAAAACTAGGATGATTTCCTTTAAAACTATTGTTTTGGGCAGGAAATTCTATTCTCCACCCATTAGGCTGATTATCTTTCTTCTAAAGTTTTTGATTGTTTGTTTGTTTGAGACGGAGTCTCACTCTGTCACCCAGGCTGGACTGCAGTGGCATGATCTCAGCTCACTATAAACTCCACCTCCTGGGTTCAAGCAATTCTCCTGCCTCAGCCTCTAAGTAGCTGGGACTATAGGCACGTGCCACCACACCTAATTTTTTATTTTTAGTACAGACGGGTTTTCACCATGTTGGCCAGGCTGGTCTCAAACTCCTGACCTGATGTGATCCACCCACCTCAGCCTTCCAAAGTGCTGGGATTACAGGCGTGAGCCACTGCACCATTACAGGAGAAAATTTCTCCTAAATCTTCAAAGCTTAAGAGTCTTTTCATGGCCTTCCCAAATTTCCCTGTCCAGTTTATCTTTCCTTTCACTTCCCATTCCTTTGTTTCCCACTTCAAATCTAAAGGAGACTAGAAAATAAGCAGACAAAATCAGCCTATTAAAGCCAACAGGCACTATTTCCCCAAATTTTAAAATAGCAGCGGTTGACCGGGTACAGTGGCTCATGCCTATAATCTTGGCATTTTGGGAGGCCAAAACAGGCAAATCACTGAAGGTCAGAAGATCAAGACCAGCCTGGCCAATATGCTGAAACCTCATCTCTGCTAAAAATACAAAAATTATCCAGGCAGGATGGTGGGTGCCTGTAATCTCAGCTACTCAGGAGGCTGAGGCAAGAGAATCGCTTGAACCTGGGAGGTAGAGATTGTAGTGAGTTGAGATCATGCCACTGCACTCCAGCCTGGGTGACAGAGTGAGACTCTGTCTATAAATAAATAAATAAATAAATAAATAAATAAATAAAATGGCAGCAGTCCTCTGCATGTGTATGGGAATTACCAGATTGAAAAACATTTTCATGTATGCAATCGCATCTGATTGTCACATCAGCCCTCTGAAATAGGGAAGGGAGTCATTATTTTTCTTCAAAGATAAGAAAACTGTAATGGAGAAATAAAGACAGGTGTTCAATGCTTTGTCTGGAAAGGAGCAAAGTGGAGAGAAGCAGATCCCAATCTTCTTAATGCAAATTCAGAGTTCCTTCCATAGCACCACACTGCCTGAAACCTATGCTTTTTACTGCTTACCAGAGGGGAGTGTGATTTACTCTGGACAAGAGGGAAGGAGTAGAAAATAACATCAAACCTTCTTGGAATGGGATCCCACTTCAAATGCTCCTCTGATGGGGAGACACTGCCTGATCCATCCATTCTGAAATCATGCACAGGGCCACTGATACATAGCAGGTAGCTGCCCCTCCTCCTTCACCATGCAGCCCTTGTGTGTTAGGTGGAGAGAGACCCACCCCAACTGCAAAGACAGGTCCTGATTGGTCTAAACCAGTCAGATAATCCTTTTCAATTTACCATAAGACTTGATCCAGGAATGAGCTATAATCCAAATTTAAGTGAAGTAGCCCATGGCATTCCCCTGGGAATCACAGTGATGGGTTCAAGTCAGCCCAATGGGAGTGAAGCACAGGACCAGGCCCAACCTCATGGGCATGACCTTTAAGGTCAAGGCCCCATACTTGATGGGCTCCACAGTTGGTTTACTACCCTGGTTTTGCCTTCTTGAAATTCTTAATAATTGTTGAACAAGGGGTCCCACATTTTCCTTTCACACTAAACCCACAAATTTTGTAGCCTGTCCTGAACAGAACTTTGGTCTTTTGGAGGAGGGAAGCCAAGAACAAGAAGCATGCAGCCATGCCATGGCAGGCTGCCATCTTCGGCCATGGGGCAAGCCAGCCTGAGGAAGCAGCCAACATTTAGAGGAGGACAGAGCTCAGAGAATGGCAGTGAGCTGCAGTCCTGATGGAGCCGGACCTAAAGCAGCTGCCACTCAGTCGAACTTCTTGATTTTACCAACTAAAACATCTCCTTCTTGGTTTAAGCAAATTTCAGGGAATTTTTCTATTACTTGCATTTGAACACATCCTAACTGATACAGTGACTAAGGATGGCCATCAGTGCGGTTACTTAGCGCCACACATCCAGAGCAGGATGCAGTGACCTCAGCTGCTTCCTCTACATATTCGCATTCAGTTCTCACCCTCTCCGTAAAATCTGTCTTGTCCACTCACTCCAGTCCCCAGAGGAGCCCCGACTCCTCCATACTCCCAAAACTGTTCAAGCAAATCAACAAGCATTTCTTGTTCATTTGGCGTAGGACGTGCTAAGGACCAAGCTGGGCTGAGCCATTTTGTGCCTTAAAGTGTGTATTTATACAAAAAACATTAGAAGTATAACATTTAGAGCTGGACGTGATCTATGAGATCAAGTTTAACAGCACTGCATTTTCCAGAAGGAAGAAAGCCCAGAGAAAGTGACTTGTTCTAGGACACGCAGTGATTCAGAGGCTGAGCCAGGCCTCAGGCTCTACCCCTCACCCCCAGCACTCTCCATCCCACTCTGTCTGTGGAACTGTCCAGGCATTTCTAAATATAAGTTGAAAGACTGAGGTTACTCCCGCTAAAGTTGAAGAAGGTGCAGTAACCCTGCCAGTCATAAAGAGCTTGGTTCACAAAACCCCTTCTACCTTCTCCAAGACTTAATACTCCACCATTTACAGACGTCAAAAATCTGCTCAACATCTGATCATAATAAAGATTGCTTCTTCTCCCTATTGCAGTTTAAGCATTCATCTTCCGGTATTAAATTATCTGGTTTCACCTCCTGAAATCTTGCACTTACTAACCCTGTGATCCTAGGCAAATTTTCTGCATCTCCATGACTCAGTTTCCTCCCCTGTAAAGTGAGATAATAATTCCTACCTCAGAAGGGAAAAATATGGATGAACTAAACTAATGGATATGAAGCACTTAGAGCAGACCTTGCACATAGTAAGTGCTTAGTAAAAGTTAGTTATTATTACTATGATGATTATTATACTCTCCCTAGTGATACGGCACATGGCTGTCTTGCATTGACATTTAACCCTTAAGTTGATGTTTCACTTTTCATAGATATGTGCTTTACCCTCTCCCAAAAGCTCCTTCAGGACAAAGGCCATGCCATGAGTGATTATTTCTTCTATAACGCTTGACCCACCTCTTCTTCCTCTACCAGTTGGGATCCAAGAGCTTCCTCTCCATCAGCTCTAGAAAAGCCTGGCTTTGCAAGATGAGGATCCAACCAATGAACCTAAAAGACTGGCCAGTTCAGAGAAGGATCCATGGGCTCCATGAAGTGGTGGGGTCAAGATACCTGTCCTTTATGCCAGTGCTAGACAGGACCAAAAAGAAGACAGCTCCACTGCAGCTGAAGAAATTTGACTTAGGTTTCAAGAAGAACTTCCTCATGGTATTAGGCTCTGATACACTTTCAAAGAGGATCGTGGTATTTTCTTTTCTGGATATTTTTAGAAAAGGCGGAGACGGCTTTATTTCTAGCATGATTGGCATGAGGTGCTCGCACAGCAGACATGTAGACATCTAGTGTTCTTTTGTGGGCCTGGGGTGAAGGCAGAATAAAGACCCCAGAGCCCTGGCCCCAAGTCCTGTGGAAGCCTGATATCCCAGCAGATCCCTCAGAGCATCCATCCTGGCCATAGAAGCTGGGATGTCTCTGGGTTGGGACGGGAGAGAATGGTTTGTGGGTAAGGAAAGCAGGGATGAGGTTGAGAGGAATGAATGACATCATCTCCCTACGGTATTCTGAGCTCCTTGGGAGAAAGGTGTGGTATAAATACCAGGTATTATTATTATGAATCAGAATTTCTTCTTTTTAAATCCCTTATACACCTTAATTCTCTCAACAATGGACCATTTCTAGGAAAGAGAACAAAAGACTTGCAAGGTGGCTTTCCAAAAGAGTGGAGTGTTTGGGGTCCTTTCCACCAGGCGTCCCAGGCTTTTTTTTTCCTCTCAGGGATCAAATGTCACCAAGTGACCAGACACCATTCTGTCTAAACAGGAAATTCTCCATCCCTGACCCCAACCTTCCCTTCCCTTCCCCTCTCAACCCCCATTTTATTTACCTTTTGACCTGAACATAATGTAAATATTTAATTTCATTTGTTACCTGAAAATTATCTGTATTTATCCTGTTTATTTAGCGGCAGTTCCTTAAAAACAAAAACTACGGGATTGGATCAAACACCTCAGTTTGTCGAATTTTTCCACTGAAGTCGTCCTTTCTGTATTTGACTTAAGTCACTGACTAGTTGCCCCCTAGGCACACCATAGATTTTCCCAGCCTTTGTGCTCTGGGTCTTTCTCCCCACCATACCTCTTCTCTGCCTGGAAAAATCCTACTCACTTTTCAAAACCTATTTCAAATGCCTCCTCCTCTGTGAAGCCTTCCCTGAGAGCCCCCTCCACCCCTCTGCAGGCCAGATCCACCACCATCCCCTCGGTGTTCCTGCAGTGCTTGTGTGTCCCGTATCATAGCTGTGGGAGGCCAGAAGGTAAAGGTGTTTAAGCAGGACTCTGGAATCACATTGCATGACTGTAAACACAGGCTCTATAGATGCCTCGTTTTGAAACCCAAGGCAAGTGTCTTAGCTTTGGGCCAGGAATCCCATCTTGTTATTTCCTTTTTCTTTTCCAAGATGGAGTCTCGCTCTGTTGCCCAGGCTGGAGTGCAGTGGCACAATCTCGGCTCACTGAAGCCTCTGCCTACTGGGTTCAAGTGATTCTCCTGCTCAGCCTCCCGAGTAGTTGGGACTACAGGTGCCCACCACCACACCCAGCTAATTTTTGTATTCTTACTTGAGACAGGGTTTTACCATGTTGCCAGGCTGGTCTCAAACTCCTGACCTCAGGTGATCCACCTGCCTCAACCTCCCAAAGTGCTGGGATTATAGGTGTGAGCCACCACACCCGACCCGATCTTGTTCATTTCTGCTTGACAAACTTCTGACTCTTAGAAACTATACAATCCTTGGAGGATGGATAACAAGGAAAAAAATGAAAGTAATCAGAAAAATAAATAAAGATGGCGCTGGGAGAAATTAGAAGGAAAAAGGAAGAAAATAGAACAAATTTTTAAAGAGGGAAGACTCTATCATTTGGGAGTGGTTGAGATATCCAAGATCTAACTCCTAAGTCAGTATCCCACACCCTAACCTGACAGCTACTCTGGGCACCTAGTTTGGGGGCTGCAGCCAATTTGTCAGCTAGCTCTGTGTTCCTGCACCCCAGCAAGGTCTTGGACTGAGGCTTGCCTACAGCGACAGGATGAGACGTGAGCAGGCAGGTTCCATCAGTCCTCCCTGGCACCATGCGCAAAGTCTGCCTCTAGGGCAGGACCTGGCTTTGGAACTATCCTGCTGCCTCCCCTACTAAGCCAGATCTGCTTAGCCTTGAGCTGAAAGAAGCCTATAGCTGTAGAACTTGGGAATCAACTTATCCTTTTAACACACAAGCCAGACCATGCCACTCCCTCATTCTCATGGCTCCCATGGCTTCCACAGTCCCTTAGGAAACAATCCAAGGTCCTTACTGTGGCCCCGGCTCCTGGCTACTTCTCTGCACTCTGTTCCCACCTGGCCTCCTTGCTGTTTCTCAAATACACCAAACAGGTTCCCTTCTAGTGGACTTGTATTTGCGGTTCCTTTGCTGAGGATCCACTCCTTCAGATATTAAGTGTGGCCTGCTCCCTCCTTTCATTCAGACTCTCCTCAAATGTCACCTTTTGGGAGACATCTTCTCTACAGGCTGACGCCTATAATCCCAGCACTTTGGGAGGCTGTAGCAGGTGGATCACTTGAGGTCAGGAGTTCGAGACCAGCCTGGCAACATGGTGAAACCACATCTCAAATAAAAATACAAGAATTAGCTGGGCGTGATGGTGGGCGCCTGTAGTCCCAACTACTCGGGAGACTAAGGCAGGAGAATTACTTGAACCTGGGAGGCGGAGGTTGCAGTGAGCTGAGATTGGTGGGCCTATCACTCTCACCCCACTTACCTGCCAAGTTTACCTTCATGACACTCATCTCATCTGACATTATATCCATGACCTACTGCTCACTGCTTTATTTGGTTTTTGCCTGCCCCTGCTCTAGATGTGCCCCATGAATGTAGAAGATGCATCATCAAAGTGTCTGACACACAGTAGGCACTCAGAGAACAACTGTTGAGGACAGAATGAAGGAATCCATCCCCCTCATTCTTGGTGAGAATCTGGGGACCCAGAGTGGAAAGAACTTGTTCAGTGTCACCTTTGCCATCTCATGTGAGGCAGACCTAAGTTTACTCACATCCCCTCACTCTCAGATGGACGTTTTGGTGCCTGTCTACACAGACTGTGAAGTGGGAAGGGCCTCCCACCCTCACCAGTTACCCACACCAATCCTAGGGTGGCTTCTGCAAGGGGTGTCTTAAGCACAGAGAGTCCAGTGCATGAGGGAATCTTGCACCCAGGTCTCCTGTGCTGTGCCCAAGTCTCTTCTCATCGCTTATTCAATCTGAACCTGAGTGAAAAGGTGCTTTAAGATAACAGATCACCATGATCACAGGCTGGCTGTCACCAGTCATAGACTAGGTCCACAGAGGATAGGACAAGAACCCACTGGATTTTGCTGGAGTGGGGTTAGGAGGACAGAAGGAATCCCTGACAACACAGAACAGCCAAGTCTGAAGTTGGTGTCCAAGACAGGGTGAAATATTACGAGAGTCCTTCAGAGACAGAGGAAAGCCACTGCTATCCATTTATGTATTCTCCTCTTGGTCTTTCAGCATATATGTATTGAGTGACGACTACAGCATTCTGGTGTGAGTCTAAGGTCAGGTGTGTGCAAGGTCAAGTGTATGGGCAGATGATCTGTGAGGACTCTCACAAGTGCAAAGAGCATGAACCTGTGTGTCTTGGTCCTCAAAAAACCTCCTTCTAGAACAGCTTCTTCATCAGTGAAGTGCTGACCCTCAGGGACAGGAAGTGCCCAACAGAGAAAGTGACACAACCTCCATGCTCTGCTCTCAGCAACAAGGATAACAGTGACACCGCCATCACTGAGTCATGGACGCCAGACTACCTGGGCCTTCCATGGCTCATTTTGACCATCACCCGGCCCCTAAGAACAAACAATACTTCCTTTTCTCCCAGACAAGTGTGGGTCGTTCTTGGAGCTTCCCCAGCCTCATAAATTCCACAGCCTCCTTTGTTCAACTTCACTGAACAGCAGCCCTTTCCATCGTAAAGTTCCTTCCAAAGCCTGCCTTTATACCTCCCTGCTACTCCTTTTAAAGTTCTTTCTTGAAGATCGTTTCAGTTATTCATCATAAACAATTCTCTAGACACCTGGAACTTTTTGCACTATTTATTGAAGAATACATTAAAAAAATTAATCAATTGATTCTCCACAGATATGTATTGGGTGTTAATTATATGCAAGTATCTATAGTAGCTTTAGGGAGAGGAACAAAGAAAAGGCAGAGTGGTGGGTCTGGAGACAGAAATCTAGGTTGGAAATCCCAGCTCTGACACTTGTCCCCACGAGGGCAAATCCTCTTTCTCATGTCAGGTTTATTATCTGTAAAATGGGGTGAGGAACTCTTGCTCCATCTATCTCATTGGGCTGTTGCAAGGCTCAAAAAAAATTATAAATAATCAGAGCCTTTACTAACTGTAAAATTCCATAGAAGTATAAGTGAAATGCAATATGATGCAGTGGAAAGGTAACTGAACTTAAAACCACAAGGTCGAGCAGGTCCCAAGGATTGACTCCATCATTTATTTCCGCTGGGACTTTGGGAAAGTCAGTTAACCTCAGTTTCCATCTATAAAAATGGCTTGTGATGAATATTGAGATGCTGTCTGCAGAAGCATCCATCATTGGCAGCTGGTACCTAGCAGGCCTTCATTCTGTATTTGTTCATTCAGTGACAGCCAATCAAGGGAGAGCTGTGCACACAAGTGCACCAAGAAGAGTTGCAGCAGTAGTGAGCATCTTGATCTGACCAGCCTTGAAGGGTCTGCCAAGGAGCAATGAGAAATGAGACAGAAAGGACTGTGGAGGGATGGGGGCAAGGGCAAATGCCAGACTAAGGAGTTTGTGCTCTAGAGAGTTATTCATGGGCATTAAGGAGCCATTCATGGTTTTAGAGCAGGGGAGTAACAAATGAAAAGTTATCTGGGGAAAGTGGCTCAGGAATGGGGAATGTTCTGGAATTGTCAAGTTCTCCATTCCAGGGCTACAGAGCTAACCTGATGCAATAGAATGTGGGCTTCAGAGGGTCAAGGCCTGACTAGCACCTCCTTTGGCATAGCCAAGCCAGAGCAAAACCTGCTCAGACTTATGGAATTTGGGCCTTGTATTAGTCTTCTATGACTGTGTAACAAATTGCTTCAAGAATTAACGACTAAAAAGAAAAATCAGCACTTGTTATCTCACAGATTCTATGGGTCAGAAATCTGGGAGTGCTCTAGTTGGGTAGTTTGGACTCTGGGTCTCTCATGAAGTTGCAGTCAAGATGGCAGCTGGGACTTCAGTCACCTGAGGGCCTGCCTCAGCTGGGGTCCACTTTCCAAGACGGTTCACTCACAATGGCCCAAGAGTGCTGGAGGTCACCAGGGGTCCTCAGTGATTCACCATGTGAACCTCTCCACAGAGCTGTTTGAGAGTCCTTATGGCACGGCATCTAGACCCCAGGGAAAGTGTCCAAGAGAACAAGGCAAAAGCTACAATGTCGTTGCAAACCAGCCTCAGAAGACACACACCATCACTTTCCTGGTATCCCTTTCATCACACTGACCAATCCTGATACAGTGTGGGAAGGGTCTCCATAAGAGAGTGATCAGAGTCATTGGAGCCTGGCTCTCATGGCAGGAGAGTGTGACGTTGAACAGAATGATCTTGGAATCAAACAGACCACGGTTCAAATCTCAGGTCCTTGACTTACTCCTTGTGTGACTTCAAGCAAGTTGCTTAAATGCTCATTCTTTATGGTTTCTTCTCTATAAAACTGGAACAAATGTAATGTGCCAGCATCATGGAAAGTTTGTAAGAAGTCAGCAAGATGATGCCTGCACACAGAGTGCCAGTCCAGCTCCAGGCACGGAGTCCATGCTCTTGTTTACTGGTATAATGGACAGGTAGGTCAATAGAAGGCAATTCTAGATGCACAAACCATCCCTGTGGTCAACTGAAAAAGGCTTCCCAAAGATGTCCACGTCTTAACCCCAGCAACTGTGAATATATTACCTTATATGGCAAAAGGGACTGCGCGGATGTAAACAAAGGATTTGGAGATATGGAGATTGTCCTGGATTATCTGAATGGGCCCAGGGATATAAATACAAAGGTCTTATGAGAGGAGGCAGGCAGTGGATAGAGAGAGAGAGGAAAGGGTGATGTGATGACGAACAGAGGCAGAGACTGGAGTGACACAGCCATGAGCCAAGAAGCTAAGGTGTGCCAACGGCTAGAAACCAGAAGAGGAAAGGAATGGATTTTCCCCTGGAGTCTCCAGAAGGAACCAGCCCGGCAATACCCTGATTTTAGCCTCCTAAGGCTCATTTCTGACTTGTGACTTCCAGGACTATAAAAGAATAAATTTGTGCTGTTTTAATTTACGAACTTTGGAGTAATTTGTTACAGTGGCAACAGGAAACTACTACAATCCTTCAAGGGTACCTAATTGACACCTGCAGCCTAGGGAGGAAGACGAATGGGGAGAGAAAGGATGGCAGAGGCGAGGCAGTAGGTGCACATTACTGAACTGCCTCCAGGGAAACTCAACACCCTCTTGCAAGGCAGAGTGACAGCCCTAATTCTGTAGGCTCTGGAGCTACCTAAGTGAGAGGAATGGGTTCAGGACCCAAATATGGATGAAGATAGAGAGCAAAGAGTGACAGCTGTTTTAAAGTTGACTGGCCAGGCTTGTGGACTTCAAGTGCCTCTTGCTTTGCAAGAAATAAAGTCCTGTTGGTCAGTTCCTGACAACTTCAGTGACCCTGCTCCAAGATGGGCATTCTGTAAACGTCTTTTGCAGAATGAGACTAGGAAAAACCATCTCCAGAAACCAAGGGGAAGGGAAAAGAAGGGGGCTCCAAGGAGGAGGGTATTGCAGACCACTTGTAAAGTAAAAGAGCACAGGATTTAAAGGCAGAAAATGTTCTTTTGTCTCAAACTTCACCACTTGCTGCTTAGTGATACTGAAAATGTCCTTTTCACCTCTCCAGGCCTCAGTTTCTCCATCTGTCAAATGAGATTGTTACGAGGATTACATAGGGGAATGCATGTGATATAGTCTACAGGATAGACACACAGTAAGCAATTAATGTTAGCTTTTATTATGGTGACCAGTTTCATTTAGAAAGCAATTGTTAGTGTTTACTATGCATAAGGCAGTGCAGATGCCAAGTGAGTAAACACAGTCTCAGTTCTTAATGTGTTTATGGTCTAGTGGGGGACACAGGCAGGTGCCTGTGGGGCCCTAGAATGTGAAACCTAGGACAGGCTAGAGAATCCTAAGACTGTCGGGGTTCCCTAGTAGGTAAACAGAGGGCTACCACTGAAGCAAAACAGACTTCAGCTCGGACAGTCACTTTAAGCATGCTAGCCAGACTAAAGCAGACAATCCAAGAAAGTCTGGTCTTACCTCCCCTATACCACAGTGTCCTTGTCTATAGAAGAACAACCGTTCTATGGTTGGTGTAAAGACTTCAGTAAAACAACACACATAGCAATGGCTCCATTAACATCAATTACTCTTATATATGAAGAACCCAAGCTTTGGAATTATATGTTAATAATTTTTTATTCCAACCCCTACCACAAATCCCTACAGTACTTGCAAACTGTCCGACCTTGGGCATGTAGCTTAAATTCACTAAGTATGGCCAGACACAGTGGCTCATACCTGTAATCCCAGAACTTTGGGAGGCTGAGCTGGGTGGATCACCTAAAGTCAGGAGTTCGAGACCAACCTGGCCAACATGGTGAAACACCGTCTCTACTAAAAATACAAAAAATTAGCCAGGTGTGATGGTGGGCACCTGTAATCCCAGCTACTTGGGAGGGTGAGGCAAGAGAATCACTTGAATTCAGAAAGCAGAGGTTGCAGGGAGCTGAGATCATGCCATTGCACTCTAGTCTGGGCAACGAGAGTGAAATTCCATCTCAAAAAAAAAAATCAAGGAATATCACTTGATTTTCCAGGAAATGGGAGTGATTATCCTTACTTGCAGAGTTGCGGGAAGATGAGAAATATTCCGGGTCGTGTGTGACTGGAACATCCTAGACTCTCAGTAAAAGAGATCTAGTGGTACGTTGCTTGGCCGGGCCCACCTGCAAGGAGAAGTCGCTCATGCCAGATGGATGACAACCAAAGAATCCCTCTGCTCTCCTCTGACCTGTGCTGCTCACCTGGTGCGACCACACAGGAATGAAAGCAAAGGGTGAGAGCTCAGCTCTAGGCACGGCTGATTGGGCAGGGACAGGAGAGGAGTGATCACCCAGCCAGGAGCTGTACCAGCCACAGGGCCCTCTGTGGCTTGCACCGCCACCTCCAGGCAGCCTCACCAGTGGACCCACCCTGGTTCAATGCAAAGGCAACACCTCTGCCTCCAGGGGCCATACCAGCCGTTTACAGATGTAAGTTCTCACGGGCACGGAACCTCAGTCCTTCCCACTGCAGCAAGCTCTGGGTGGGACAAGAAGGCACGTGCATCCTGTTCACAAACAAAACCCATGGGGTCTCCCACTATAGCAATAACAAAAGTAGATACCTATGCTCACCATGTGCCAGAGGCTATGCTGAGCAGCCTTTTAAAGGAGGTATATTACCACTGTACCCATTTGCCAGATGAGTAAACTGGGAGACAGAGAGAAATTGAGTAACTAGCTGCTGCTTATGCCGATGGTAAGCAGAGACTCAGGCTTCAAATCTAGTCATCTGACTTTGGAGGCCCTGCCCCCTCCCCACCAGGCCATGCAGGGACACTGTCCCTGAGTCCTATGATGCAAGGAAATTACCCTCATTGATGGCCATGGCTACCGCCATGCTGAAAGGCAGCAGATGCCCGCCTGGAAATTCTGGGATTTTAAGAGGCTCCCTGCCTAGAGATTTCCAACCAGACGGCACTTGTCCTTGCAGGATCCTGGCCCTCCCACTTCCTCCTTCAGGACCTTCCCCACGACACCCCCCCCCCCCCCCCCGAAGCCCTTTTAGGAGCTAGCTCCTAAGTCACTGCAGAAAGAAGCCTGCCTTGACCACCTCCTTCCCGGCCTCTCCAGGCCAGCCCTGTAGGAAAGGCTTCTTGGCTGAGAACACTAAAATGTTTCAAACCCTTCACAAGCCCCTCCCAGGCAGGGAATTAAAACACAGAGAGGGAGGAGGAGCCGTCTCAGAACTGAGTCTTCCCCTCAAACACTGTGCCAGCCTAACACATCCTGAGGACTGGAACCCAACAAGTTGCAACTCACCCAGGGTTCTTCCCTCCAGCTGTGTCCACTAATTATAAGGGAAAAGTTGAAAGGAAGGTATTAAACTTTTCGTGATAGTGCAGTTTTCTCTTTTCTCTCCTTTCTCTCTCCTCCAGTCTCCCTTTCCCATTCCCTCTCCTTTTCTTCTCCTCTTCTGGTTCCTGGAGACAGACTCCCACAGATAGGTACGGGAAAGGACTGTGTGCATTGAGCACAGAATGGTGTACTGCACCGCCCTTCCAGAGGTCATGGAACTGAATTTCTCCCTCCTTACACAAAACTATTGCTCACCCCTTAGCACCCTTGAGAAGCAGGTGAACAAGTGACTGGGACCTCCTCCTCTCATGACAGTCTTTAAAGGTTTACTTTAAAGTCTTTACAGTTTATTTCTCACTGTACCAAAAAGAAAAATGCATACTCATCCATAAAGATTCAAAGACTCTTCAGATCATCCATTGTCCCAGAACACAAGATAACACACGATCAGTATTTTAATGTACAATAAACTCTTGACATTCTTAAATATTATATCTCTAGATCTTCATACATCCCCAAATTTAAGAAAATGGGAATATCAGAGACAACACCAAGAGCCTTTATGAAGAGGTTCTTAACTCTAAGTCTGATTTACATCAGCATAGGCTTAAGGAAGGGATGTCTTAGTTTGAGGGTGAGTTATGGGTGAAGTGCCACCCACTTTACAGATAAGAAAACTGAGGCTAAAGGGATATATGGTTTTGTCTGTGATCCTTAGCTAAATGGGAGTTCAAGGTGTGGCAAAGAGAAGAAAAATGCCTTGGCAGGGTCAGCAGGGACTGGCTGGTGCCTGCATTGGCCAACAAATTGGAGGGACAGAGAAAACAGCAGAAATCCTGCCCTCCCATGTGTGCTAACAGGTTGAGTCCTCCCATTTGACCAGACCTAGGTTTTCAAGAAGCTGGAGTCAGGCGTATTGTCTGGGTCTAAAGGATAAGACACTGGTGGACTGAACAGCCTGCCCTGGCCCAGAGGCCCCTCACTCACTGCGGTAAAGTGTGGGCTTCCAGGCATTAGACCTGGGACACAAATGTCTCCCAAAAAGGTAGCCAAGAAGGCAAGGAGCAGACTCTTACCCTGGATGCCGCAGGAACACTTGGTTCCAGAGGACACGTCCTACCAGGCAAACAGGAGAGCTTGCCAGAGCTGGAAACCTGGAACCAGCTTGCTTCCTCGCCTCCGTCCCACACTTAACACTACTTAATCTTGGTCAAGTCTTCTGACAACTAGCATCAAGCAGTGGCAAATCTTCCCTGAACAAAAAGATCCAGACATGCCAGCCTGGCAATGGCACTTACAACACTATTCCAGGGCAGCCAGAGCACTCTGGGCAATCTTTTTTTTTTTTTTTTTTTTGACATTTGGTGAGTTTGAATACTCCTAGTACTCAAGGGCAAGTGCAGTCTGGTTGGATGTCTCCAGGTAGGGAGCCTCTTAAAATCCCAGAATTTCCAGGCGAGCACCTGCTGTCTTTCAGCATTGCAGAGGTCACGACCATGACAGAGTCTCGCTCGGTCGCCAGGCTAGAGTTCGTTGGAGCGATCTTGGCTCACTTGCAATCTCCGTCTCCAGGCTCCCGGGTTCAAGCGGTTCTCCTGCCTCAGCCTCCCGAGTAGTTGGGACTACAGTTGCACGCCACCATGCCCAGATAATTTTTGCATTTTTAGTAGGGACAGAGTTTCACCATGATGGCCACGATGGTCTCGATCTCTTGACCTTATGATCCGCCCACCTCTGCCTCCCAAAGTGCCAGGATTACATTGTGAGCCACCGCGCCAGGCCTGGGCAATCTTTTGGAGTTTGATGCAACCTGTGATGCTAGGGTGCCCACCCTCCCTCCTCCAGGATCCAGCCAGGGGCTAACAGGTCTCACTTGCTACTCCCTTTGCACAGCCTGGAGCCAGCTGTGTGGAGTCTTCCATTTCTAGACCTGTGGAGGACTGATTCAACTCCTGCCAGAGTTCCTGAGCCCTAGCCCCGAGCTTTTTCTCGCCGTGCCCGCAAAGCCCTTGCTGGATACCACTTTCTCATGCACTCAAACCTCTCTAAGATTTAATATATTTTGCCCCTCGATGCCTAAGCTCTAAGGGCTTCTGGCTTCATATTTTCTCTCCTTGGTGGCTCATCAGAGAGAATAAAGAGGCATGCAAGAGAGCAATCCTAAATAATGACAGAAAGAAAGGGGGAAGATCACATACAACTCTAAGATTCCCAGCTTGCTCCTTCTTCCAATGACCTAGTGGGGAAATTTAATTAAGAAGATCCGTCAGTCAAGTTTCTGAAGGCCTCTGGAATTCTCCAGGGATCTCCAAGAACTTGAGAAATGTTTCGAAGTGGAAAATTAACGATTGTTGAATCATTCAAAAAACAAAAACAAAACAAACAAAAATAAAACACTGAAATGACCTCTGGCCTAGATATTCCTATTTGCTTTGGTACCCCAAATGTCCTACATGCAGACGTGCATGCACACCAGCTCCACGAAAACCTGAGGATGCCAGGGACTGGGCCCACCCAGGTGGAGTTGCCAGAGTTAACAAATAAAAATATAGCACACTCAATTACATTTGAATTTTAGACCAATAATTTTTGTGGGTGCCTGTAATCCCAGCTACTTAGGAGGCGGAGCCAGGAGAATTGTTTGAACCTGGGAGGCAGAGGTTGCCAAGATTGTGCCACTGCACAGCAGCCTGGGCACAAGAGCAAAACTCTGTCTCAAAAAATAATAATAATAATTTTTAATATAAGTGTGTCTAATATGAAGTGGGACACTTTTACTGTAATTTGTTGTTTATCTGAAATTCAAATTTAACTGGACTCCCTAGATTTTATCAGCCTTCCCTAACACTAAGGCATCTGCCTCTAGGTCCTCCACAGAGGTACTGTCACCTATGCCCACATAAACACTCTACCCATGAACATGAACCTTGATCCATTGTGAATTCTCCCTATTTGCATGTAGTCATCTAAAAATTACCCAGGGCTGGGGAGCTAGGGAGTAGTGCATTTTTTCATGCCTCTTACCACCTGCCTGACCCCTGATCTCACTCGGGAATGTCATCCGTGACTCCAGATCTAGTCATCTGACTTTGGACACCCTGCCCCCTCACCAGGCCATGAAGAGACACTGTCCCTGGGACCCATGGTGCAAGGAAATTGCCCTCATTGATGGCTATGACCCCTACAATGCTGAAAGGCAGCCCACCTGGAAATTTTGGGATTTTAAGACATTACCTATTTGGAGACATCCACCCAGACTGCACCTGCCCTTGAGTGCTAGGAGTACTCAAACTAACCAAACGTCAAAGACCTTTGAAATCCCAGAAGGTTCTTACCTCACCCGTTAATAAATTTTCCCTTCATGGCAATCCTAGGAGAGGAAGTTTGGGTTGAGAAAAAGGTTTAGAAGTATTGGTTTATGTAAAAAGTTTAATTTCCAGATGCTAGAGAAAATCAAAGAAGCAGCTTAAAATGCTCTTTCTGGTTTCTAAGGTAACATCACAGAGATGTCCAGGTCAGTGGGAGTACCATCATAGCAGATCTCTTGCTAAAGGGCCAGAGGAGTGTTTTGTGCCTGTTATGAAGGTCCTGACCCTGTACTGCATAGAGACAGACCATGGTCCTGAAGCCAGGGTCTCAGGACATCTCTAATTCCTTTCCTGGCACTCAGTCTGGAGAGCTGAACATCTGCCAAGTGGGTGGGCTGGTTCTCCCAACAGAGAAGAGAAAAGATCTCCCAAGTCTCTGGTGGGACTCCTTGAAACAGCTCCCTTGGGGCTTTTCCCTTGGTCGGCGTGTGTGAACAAGACTCCCTCATGTTTCTGACTCACTCTAAAATGAGTTCTGCCCAGAGCTCGGGTCTCTAGCTGGCAGCTTGGCAGTGAGCCTGGGATAATGGGGAAAAGAGGCATTCTTCCCAGGTTTCCAAAGCTGACTTGCCTCAGAGACCCATGCCCCCAGCCAGCCTTCTTCCAGGCTTCTATTTCCAGGGTGGTAGAATGGGCTTACGGGGCCAGTCAGATATTGTGGGAAGGACCAAAGAGATGATATCTTTGAATGTATGGTCAATTCTCAGAAAAATAGGACTGAGATCCAAGCATCAGGCATCTTGCAAAGGTGAAATATAGTTTAAAACTTTCAAAACAGATTTTGTCTCTAGAATCTCTCTCTTGAGAAATTCAGAGTCTAATCACTCTGAATTTGAACCCAATCAATTTTTTTAAAAATAAGCTACAAGCCTTCCAAAGGGAAGAAAAAAAAAGAACAATGAGGCCGGGTGCAGTGAGTGGCTTATGCTTGTAATCCCAGCACTTTGGGATGCCAAGATGGGCAGATCATCTGAGGTCAGGAGTTCAAAACCAGCCTGGCCAACATGGCAAAACCCCATCTCTACTAAAAATACAAAAGTTAGCTGGGCATGGTGGAAGGCACCTGTAATCCCAGCTACTCAGGAGACTGAGGCAGGAGAATTGCTGGAACCCAAGAGGCCAAGGTTGCAGTGAACCGAGATCGCCCCATTGCACTCCAGCCTGTTGGGCAACAAGAGTGAAATTCCATCTCAAAAAAGAAAAAAGAAGAAGAAGAACTACGAGAAGAAGAGTTGAAACTGCAGCAAGAGGAACCATGTTGGATGCTGCAGGAGTTTCCTAAGAGTGAAAGTTGCCTAACAAGATGGAACAATGAACTCCTGTCGTGCAGCATCTTGCAGAGCTGACATTCCATGAAGACACAGAATCCCCAAACTCTTCAAGGTGAGAGAAGAAGAGGACTTCTGTGATGTACAAGCACCACTCAAAATCAGAAAATCCGTGGCAATGTTCTCATCAAGGCTCTTTGGCTTGCAAGGAACAGAACCCCCCTCCAACTAGTTCAAGTAAATAGAGGAGTGGTTTAGAATGTACCAGGAATGTCATGGGATCATGGGGAAGATGTCATGAGTCCCTGGAACAGGAGAACCAAAAGCCTTTGTGATCCAAGGCCAATGTCTCTTGATTCCATCCTTCTCACTTGCTACTATTTGTTCATCTTACCCTTGTTCCAACATCCCAGCCTTCTAAGGCTTCTCAGCTCCCATGACTGCCCCCGACTGATCCTTCCTCCTGTGTGCCTTCCATTCCCATTTATGAAAGAGAGAATCGAATTGTCCCACACTCACCCATGGGTGGATCCTGATGGGATCAGGTGTCCTGCCTTGAGCAGTCACTGTGATGGGGCAGGAGGGGTTCAAAGCACTCAGGCTCACTCCCCATGAACAGAGGCAGGACAGGCAATCATCATTATGCCTGGTACAGAAGGAAAAAGGAATACATTAAGAGGAGAAGCCACAGTTATCTTAAAAAGAGGGAACACTCTCTGCTATCCACAGTGAATGTGAAGAGTTGGAACTTCAGGTTGGAAGCCCATTTATTTATTGAACAGTATGCTTAAGAATGTTACGTATACTACGCTGTTTTGCATTCCTACCAACCTTGCACTGTGGGTTAAGTTATTTCCGTTTTGCAAGTAAGGAACACTGAAGCTCAAAACAGAACTCACCAAGGTCACTCAACTAACCGAGGGAAGCAACATGGTCCAAGTCAGTTCACGTGACTCCCAGCCAGTACGTTTTTGGACAGAGTCAGACACTGAACAAGGGTCTCCCTCTGAAAATGGAGTCAAATGAGATGCAGACAATTAAAATCAAGCTACTCTCCAAATCACCCCACATGAGGAAGAACGGGATGGGAGAGGAAGTCCAGGGGAAGGTAAATGGATTTTTCTTTCTGAGAAATAGCAAGGATGCAGGGGTAGAAAGGTGGACGATGTGTGGCTTGTCTCAGGACTCTGGGAGTGAGGCAGGGGATGGCAAAGAAAAAGGAAATTCAAGGCCATAGAAAAGTACATACTTTAAAGGAGTAGTTTTTTGTTGTTGTTCTTTGTTCCTGTACCAGAAGTGCCTATTAACAAAAACATCTCTGCCGTTGCTCCAGCAACAAACAGAGCCAGAGCCCTGCAAGGCCTTTGCCAGGTCAAGAGCTTTTTCTATTCCTCCTACCCTGCAACATTTCTATTATCAAGGGGGAAGAGCAGAGGCCACTGAGACACACCACTCGGAAGACTCAGCAGAAACCCAGATCTGGCTTGAATTAAAAGGGAAGGTGGGCAAGTGGGGAGGGGGATACTATGGGCTTTGCCCAGTGATAACCTGAAGACAGTGACTAGGGCAGAGACCAAAATCAAGCCCTGACATTGATCCATATGGAAAGTAAGAGGAGAGAGAACCTAGAAAAATGCCTAAAGCTAAAACACACACACACACAAACACACACACGCTCCCAGAGACCCAGAAACACACACACACACACACACACGCACACACACAGAAAGCAAGAAACACTGGCCAGAGAGAGAAAGGAGGGCTGCTTTGTTTATTCTCGTGAAAGACATCTGGATTTCTCAGTGAGGTCTCTACTTGGGTCCTTCCCTCATTTTCCAGCTGGACTGGCTGGTGGAATGCTGGCTGCAGAGGTGCCGTGAGTCAGCAGCAGATCCCGGCTTAATCCCGCTGCCCCTCTGCTCTGCCCTGTGCCAGACCACACAGCCTTCCGCCCCCTCCTGCCAAGCATGGCTCAGCTCCCCATCCAGGTAACACACTTCAAAGGCACTGGGGTGAGATGGGGCAGGCTGGGTCAGCCTCAGGATGGGAGCAGTTTCCAAAAGGCCTCAACCCAAACACTCTTCATCAATTTTCTTGAATGTCTTCCCCCCGCCCGGCCCCGCCACTCCCTGCCCCACTTCCCTGACACTTTGAATAACCCCTGGAAGTCAGAACTGGAGAACTCAATTTTTCACTGGGGCTGTCAGCCTCTTCTACACTGTGGGTCTGTGCAGTTTTAGTATTGTGGGGTTGACCAGATGTCAGCCAATGTCGAAGCACAGCCCTGTAATAACACAATCAGTATGTTCTTCCCTGAAGCTGATGCTCTCTGAGAGAGTCAGAAAGACAAGCGGGTGCTTAAATGGCCAGAAAACATAGGACATCTATCAAGGTGTATGCATTATAGGGATGCCCCTGGGAGTGAGTCTTAATCCCCAGCCCCTAGGCTGGTTGCCTGCATCTCTCTGAAGATAATACCTGTGTGCTGCTTTGTACTTACTATATGTGTGCAGTCTTCCATAGAAAACCATACAGATCTCTGCAATCAGGAAACACTCATCTTTGTGTTCCTGGTAACACAAAACAAAGCACAGTGCCTGGTGCTGAAGTACTCTCATTAAACGTTGGCTGACTTGGGTTCATTTGCTCATGGCTTCTTCTGACTTTTTAAAAATGCTATAGAACTTTAGAATTGTGTTTCTTCCTCTTGTAAGTCCTTTCCCTCTTGTCAATTAGGTTCACGTTTGAGATTTAGCACTGATCCAAGGACTCAGAGCCTAAGATTGTGTATGAACCACCTGCCATCATGGACATCTAACAGCCTCTATCACGACGTCCAGTAAAACTTTTCGCACTTATGGGAATATTCTATATGTGCACTGTCCAATACACTAGCCACTAGACACATGTGGCTATTGAGCCCTTGAAATGTAGCTAGTTTGACCAAGGAACTAAAGCTTTAGTTTTACTTAACTAATTTCCATTTAAATAGCCGTAAGTGCCTAGTAGTCACCATATAAGACAGTAGAGACCTAGAAAAATCTCATTTTCCAGAGGAAATTAGGATAAGAACAGATCTTACCTCTTGGCTAGCTGTGAGGATTAAAGGAGACAATGCTTATAACAGGCTCAGTGCACTGCCTGACAAATATATGTCTAATGTAAGACTAGTGGTCCCCAACCTTTTTGGCATCAGGGACTGGTTTCACCAGATGAAACTGTTCCATCTCAGATCATTGGGCATTAGATTCTCATACGGAGCACACAACCTAGATCCCTTGCATGCACAGTTCACAATAGGCTTCGCACTCCTACAAGAATCTAATGCTGCTGCTGATCTGACAGGAGGCGGAGCTCAGGTGGTGATGTTGGCTCTCCCATTGCTCACCTCCTGCTTTGTGGCCCAGTTCCCAACAGGCTGTGAACCAGTGCTGGTCCATGGCCCAGGGGTTGGGGACCTCTGTATTAGGCTGCATTGTATAAATATCAGTTTGCTGTTTTCATTATTTTTTGCTATTAATATTATATCTCATCATCATCCAGCTTAGAGTCAAAAAAGAATTTAAAGATCATCCAATTCAGGCCTGTTCTTTTACTGATGGGGAACCCGAAGACAAAAATGCAGTTGACACGTAATAGCTCTGGGTTCAGCGTGGTGCTGGTATAAAAGTGGATCAAGATGTTGAAGAACATGATCAAAGAATACCCTAATGAAACTCAATAACCAAAGGACAACTTAATTTTTCAAAAAGCAATGGATCTGACTGGGCCCAGTGACTCACACCTGTAATCCAGCACTTTGGGAGGCTGAAGTGGGTGGATCACCTGAGGTCAGGAGTTCGAGAGCAGCCTGGTCAACATGGCGAAACCCCGTCTCTACTAAAAATACAAAAATTAGGTAGGCATAGTGGCATACACCTGTAATCCCAGCTACTAGGGAAGCTGAGGCAGGAGAATCACTTAAACCCAGGAGGCAGAGGTTGCAGTGAGCCAAGATCACACCCCTGCACTCCAGTCTGGGTGACAAAGCAAGACTCCATCTTAAAATAACAAAATAAAATAAAAAACAATAAAATAAAATAAAAGCAATGGATCTGAATAGACATCTCTCCCAAGAAGATATACAAATGGCCAATTAGTACATAGAAAGATGCTTAACATCATTAGTCATCAGGCAAATGCAAATCAAAATCACAATGGATACCACTTTACAACCAGTAGGATGATTATAATCAAAGGGTCAGATAATAATAAGTGTTGACAAGACTGTGGGCAGTTGGAACTCTCATACACTGCTCCAGAGAATGGAAAAAGGTGCAGCTACTTTGGAAAAGAGTTGGTCATTTCCTCAAAAAGTTAAGCATAGAGTTACCATATGACCCAACAGTCTCAATTCTAGGTATATCACCCAAGAGAAATAAAAACATGTTCACACACACACACACACACACACAATTTGTATACAAGTGTTCATACAAGCATTATTCTTAATAACCAAAAACTAGAAACAACTAAAATGTCCATCAACTGATAAATGAATTTAAAAACTGTAGTATAACCATACATTAGACTATTATTCGGCCATAAAAAGAATGGAGTACTGATACATGCTACCACATGGCTGAACCTTGAAACCATTATGGTCAGTGAAAGAAGCCAGACACAAAAGACCACATATTATATCATTTCATTTGTATGAAACATCCAGAATAGGCAAATCTATATCAGAAAATAGAATACTAGTTGCTTAGGGGTAGGGGATATTGGGGAGCATATAGGGTAATAGCTAAATGGCTCAAGATTTCTTTAAAGTCAGTAAAATATTTTTAAATTAATTGTGGTGATAGTTGCACAGCTCTATGAATATATTAAAAAATCATTGAATTGTACACTTTAAATGGTTGAATTGTACGGTGTGTGAATAACTGTATTTTAATAAAGCTGTTGCTAAAAATGTACCCCAGACTTCTCAACTAGCATTGATCCTGCTCACATTTCCCAATGGGCTTTAACAGAGCCATGACTTTCTCTTCCTTTTGCTGTCACATCATAGGGCTAAGAGAGACCGACTTGCCTACAGTCAATCCGTGTGACAGACCCCCCCATCCGTGGAAGTCTAGAAAGGAGATGGTAGCTCTACTCATGTTTCTTTGGGCCTGCTGGATAACTGGACTTGGTTTAGGAGTTGGAGGCACTGGCTGAGAGTTCAGGGGGAAATTTGCTCTAAAGTAGTTGGTTGCCTACTCTGAATCGGGCCACCTGAGTTGACCTCCTCACCCTGAGCTCACTGCAGTGCTACCAGGGTGGTGGCAGGAGGTCAGGTAGGTAGTTCATCCTCTGGGGACAGGGAGCACTCTGAGAATCTGAACCTTGGGCATGTGGCTGTCCTGCTAAACGGTGAAGCTGTAAGCATGGAGCTCATGAACATGCCCACATCTCCCAGGAGCTGGTGGGAAAGAAGTGTGCTGAGGCATGTGGGGTCACCATGGTCCCGCCAGCCACGTCTCTTTGAAATCTGGCTGGAGAGATTGCACAGCCAGCCCCAGACCTGGGCAGCAACTTTCTCTGAGAGGAGACCTTCAGTCACCTGAGTCAGCCTCCTCACCCTTGAGCTCACTGCAGTGCTGCCCAGGTAGGGGCAGGAGGTGAGGTAAGGCAGGGATGTGGGCTCCCTGCCTCCTGCTTCCAAGCCACCTCTCTTCTTTCCCATGCTGTACTCCAGGCACAGAGCTGGCAGAGGAAGGGAGAAGGCACCAAGGAGCAAGTTTGATCTGATTTCCAGGCCTCCATCTGCCTTAACTGATCTCCACTATTCTGGTACTCTGTGGCCAACTTGAGCCACTACCAAGAAACTCGAGAAATAGAACGGCACGCTTTTCTGAGACTCAGGCTAAGCAACTTCTTGGCAATCTCAAGAGTCTGCCATCGTACCCAGTTTATCCCAGCTGTTTCACATACTCATTTCTCTCCATAGGTTTCAGTCTCTTCCCATTTTGACATGATGACAAGCTCTTGACTTCCTTCATCATGATCCAATCAAACAGAGCCCTTCATTCCTCCTTCCTTCCCATAATCACCTCTCTGCCTTATGCCTGCACAGAAACCAAGCCCCTCCACCCACACAAAAAAGTATCTATTCCAGCTTTCTTCCTATGTCCACTCTCTGCCTTCACCTCTTGTCTCCCTTGTCACCATCTTCTCCACTTCATTCTCTATTGTGCAGAAAACCAGGGTTTTCCTAGGGTCATTGTATTAGTCAGGGTTCTCCAGAGAAGCAAAACCAATAGGATGGATGGATGGTTGGATGGTTGGATGAATGGATGGATGGTTAATATATAGATATACAGATACATAGAGACATACATAAATACATAAATAAAAGGAGATTTTTTTATTGGTTCATGCAGTTATGGAGCCTGGGAAAGCCAGTCGTGTAATTCAGTTTGAGTCCAAAGACCTAAGAAAAAGCAGAGCCTCTGGTATACCTGCCAGTTGAAAGGCCTGAGAATTGGAGGCAATTGGGAGTGAGATTCAGGGGACCTTTGAACCAGGAGCTCTGATGTCCAATAGCAGGAGAAGATAGATGTCCCAGCTCAGGAAAAGAAAGAGCCAGTTCACCCAATCTTCCTTGCCGTTTTATTCTATTTGGGCCCTCAATGGATTGGCTGATGCCAGCGCACATTGGTAAGGATGAATCTGCTCTACTCAGTTCACTGACTGAAATCCTGATCTGTTCCAGAAAAACCCTCACAGACACATCCAGAAATCATGTTTTGCCAGCTGTCTGAGTGTCCCTTAACCCGGTTAAGTCGATACATAAGTTAATCATCACAGTTACCGATCTAGCCACTACCTCTCTCTTCTCTCTCCCGAGAATGATCTCTTAGACTGGTTGGTCTGTACTGATGACTCCATGTGGTGGCTCTCATTGACTTCTGCTCTCGGCAACCCACAACACTTTCTCTTAATTTGGGCTTCAGTGGCTGTTCTTCACCATGCTAAACCAACCGTGGCTTCTCAGGCAGGCAGTTACCATGGTTAAGTGTAGAGACTGCCAGCTCAAACTTCCTGAGCTCGTAGCCCAACTCTTCGACTTCATAGCTATGTGGTCTTGGGCTTGTTTTTTAAGCCAGTCAGTGCCTCCACTTCCTCAGTTTTAAAGTGAAGTTGATAAATGCGCTTTCCCTTATAAGGCTATAGCGAAGATTAAGTGAAATAATGCATGTCAGGTGGCTCACATGTAAGAAGACTTCTATAAAATTGGCAAATGGTGTTATCTTTATGGTGATTTTCTTCTTTCTCTTAGAGCATTCCTAGTTCAAGAAGGCAGGGACCGGTGCCTCCATTGCTCCTTTTATTCTCAGTCTGTTCTTTCTCTGTTCCTCTTTTCCTTTCAAGCAGTAACTCGGGCTCTTCCCCTAAGCTCAGATCAGGTGCTCTCCTCTGCACAGTGATTCTCTGTGGGAGGCTGTGTTCACATTGCCACAATTTTGTGGATGATCCTCAGATCAGTACCACCAGCCCTATTTGTTCCAGTCCTGTGGGTTCCCCTGTGCTCAGGATGCTTCACCTGGATGTGCCCTCTCCACTTCCTTTTCTCCACCTCTTGCTTCACTGCTTCCTCTGCCCAGATCATCTGCCCCCTACCCCATCTTCTCATATGTCCAGACTCTGGAACCTCACCTGCATCCTCCACTGACCCACTTTCCTTAAACACTCACTTTTATAGATCACCAAATTTTCTTCTGTAATAGAGAAAGGAATCATCCCCCCTCCCTACTTACTAGTCAGGAAATGAAAATGAGTATTCAGGGTGGAAGAAGAAAGATGCCCCATAAACATAACCGAAGAGCCATGTGTTCATTCTATTTTAAAATCCAGTCAATGGGAACGGGGGGAGCAGGTGGCGCTGTGTATATGGGGCAGGGTGGCCATGGAGTGATGGGAGAGCCATCTTTTGTGTCTGTTTGAAATTCTCTACAGTGAAAAGATTTGTGTTGATATAATTAAATAACCAGTCAAATCTTTGGAAAAAAAGAAGGTAGGGGAGGGTGACCCAATGCTGTTTTCAGAGTCCCAAATGGTGACAATAGGCAAAAAGTGAATTGCAATTGTCCCCTTTAAACCCACGTCTCCCGGTCCCCAGCCAGCCAGTATCCTTCCTGTTTCTTGCCAAGGCTGTGTGCCTGTGTAACCTCTGTTTTACAGCTGTGAGAAAATAGGTAGGTAGGTGGATTAAATACGTATGTACACAGATGATGACCGTTAATCAGTAATGATTACTGTGTCTGCAGTTTTCAGTCATTTCTATTTGGGCGAGCAGGGGATGGGGTCCAGAGACCACTGAAGAGCAGCTTAGCATATGACAGTTTATCTCAGGATTTCTAGAATACAGAGCATTTTCTCCCTGTATTTCATATTCTGGGTCCTGAGTCCAAGACTTACACAACTCCCCATGTGTTTGCAGAAACCATCTGATGCAGGTGACCAAATCTTTGCGGCCTTTACAGGTGGTGCCTCATTTAGATTTTCACTTCGAACCTCTAGGGCCAATATTGACCTCACTTGTTTCTTCCCAGACTATTGAGTAGAATTGAGTCCCATTCATTCCGGACTCCCAGCCCTGTCCCATATTGACCCCAGGAAATGCCTCAAGTGGACTCTGGCTCTCTCCAACACAGGCATCCCTCCTCACCCCCAACACCCCTCTACTCCCCCAGGCCCTTTCCCATCTGCTTGGGTTTCTAACTGGCTGCAAAGAGCAAGTGAATAGGGAGGATTTAATAATTATCAACAAAGGAAATTAAAATTTGTTTGGTTTCATTTCTTTTGCCTTTAACGCTTTGGCAATGTAAAAAAGATAACAAGAAAAAGAAGCTGGCTATTGAGTAATTAAAAAAAAAAAAGAGGAAAGGAGAAAATAAAGAGACTTCATTCATTTACTCACAAATATTTGAGCATCTACTGTATGTCAATGCAATGGTGAACACAACAGTCGAATTGCCTGCTCTCACAGTGCTTTCTCTCTAGGCATAATTAAGGCCTAGAAGGACCATGAGAAGAGAGATGCAGATCTGAAAATTTTACCTATAAAAATAGTCACAGAGGCCAGGCATAATGGCTCATGCCTGTAATCCCAGCATTTTGGGAGGCCAAGGCGGGAGGATCACCTGAGGTTAGCAGTTCAAGACCAGCCTGGCCAACATGGTGAAACCCTGTCTCTACTAAAATATAAAAATTAGCTGGGCGTGGTGGCAGACGCCTGTAATCCCAGCTACTCAGAAGGCTGAGGCAGGAGAATCCCTTGAACCTGGGAGGCAGAGGTTGTAGTGAGCCAAGATCAGGCCATTGCACTCCAGTCTGGGTGATAAGAGCAAGACTATCTCAATATATATATATTGTGCATATATATATATACACACACACACAGCAAGGTGATTAAAGAAGATATTGTGAATGATAATAATTACCACCTGAGTGATTGCTAGGTTTTATGGATTGAATTGTGTCTCCCCAAAATTCATATGTTAAGTCTGAACCTCCAGTACCTTCATATGTATCCTTATTTGGAAATAGGGGCTTTGCACATGTAATTAGTGAAGATGAAGTCATACCAGAGTAGAGCAGACCCTTCATCCAAAATGGCTGGTATCCTTCTCAAAAGGGAAAATTTGGACACAGATACACACACAGAGAACACCATATGAAGATGGAAGTTCTGCTGCCACAAACCAAGGACCCTCCAGAAGCTGGGAGAGAGGCCTGGAACAGATCCTTCCATGGTGCCTGCAGAGGGAGCCTGGCCCGGTCAGTATCTTGATCTTGGACTTCTAGCCTCCAGGACTGTGAGACAGTAAGTTTCTGTTGTTTAAGTTGTAGCACTTTGTTAAGGCAGCTTTAGCAAACGAATATACTTTGCAGTAGGTGCTGTGCTAAGTGAGTTACAGAGATAATCTTCTTTAGTCCTCTAGTCCTCACAACAACCCACTGATAGGAACCATAACCCACACAGAAGAAAAAATCGAACCAGAAGAAGATTATGCAACTTTCTCAAGGTTGAGCTGCTTTAATAAAAATAAAACAGTGATATTCAACATTTGAGTCTCAGAGAAACCCACATTCAATCTACACCAATTCAATCTACATTCAATCTACACCAGTTGGGTAAACTGTACATCTCTGTCCACTCAATTTCTTGGTTTTTGTTTTTTTGAGATGGAGTTTCCCTCTTGTGCTCTTGGTGCCCAAGTTGGAGTGCAATGGCACAATCTCTGCTCACTGCAAACTCCACCTCCCAGGTTCAAGTCATTCTCCTGCCTCAGCCTCCCAAGTAGCTGGGATTATAGGCACCTGCCACCACACCTGGCTAATTTTTTTGTATTTTTAGTTGAAATGGAGTTTCACCATGTTAGCCAGGCTGGTCTCAAACTCCTGACCTCAGATGATCCGCCCACCTCGGCCTCCCAAAGTGCTGGGATTACAGGCGTGAGCCACCATGCCCAGGCTGGTCTTTCAATCCTTGCTTTAAATAGATGTTCTCTTGGTTGGTTTGTGGTTAAGATGCTTCCATTCTCTGCTTGGTAATCAAATTTGTGCCTTAACATGTTGTGAGTCTACACAAGGAGAAGGACCTATTAATTCATGATGTTTATGCTGTAAACAGTATCTTCTCCTTCCTCATTTACCAACAAATTGGTAGCCAACTCTGCTGGCCCTCTGATATCTCTGTGTGTAGCCTCCAATATACCCCCAATCACACATACACACACCAGACATCATACTAGAGATTGTTCGTGTTGTTTATATTTGCTTAATGTGCGGTTTTGTCCAAGATTTGTCATTTGGTTATGTGTAGATTCTTTATCTCAGCTTGTCAAGTGCATCCAGCCTAGAAAGGAGCTCTCGGAGGATAAGTCCTAAGTCTATTTAAAACCCAATAATTGCCTAGTTAAACCGAGTGACTTCACAGTCTTGCCAGAAGACCAAGAGTTGGAACAGAATCTCTGCAGACCATCTTCCTGGAGTTCTAGTCAGCTCAATAGTCTGTGAAACTGTGAACCCAATTTCAGGTTCTTGGTCAAGTGTCTGTGTTCCTTGCATTGATAAGGAGGTAACTCCTTGGCCCTGGACCAAAGAAGCAGTCACTGAATACCATTTACGCTCTCCTTGAGTATGGAGCCATCTTGGATGAGAGTGAAAAAGACAGTGAGGGAGTAGACCAGTATTTCTCAACCTAGAGTGATCTACAGATACATTCTATGCAAATTGTTTTGCAATATATGTGTGTATGTGTCATTTTGCTAATAATCTCGAAAATAAACCTATTTTAGGTCATCTGGATGGCCACCTAGCAATTCAGCTCTAGAAGACTTTTTTCATTGTCAAAGGCATAGAAGCCGAGTAACACCACTTTCATTGCCATTTGCTAATGGGCTGAAGAGCAGAAGTAGACATGATCCTGGGATACTGTGTGGAAGCTGAGTGAAGGCCGGGTGACATGGTGCCATGTTACAAAAGGTGAAGGTTTTGCCACACCATTTCGTTTTGTAAGTAATTCAAGGAATTTTCATGGGGAATCTTGATTATACTCAATTTTTGTATTTCAAGCTGACTTTAAAACTAACCACTATGCAAGACATGACTCTACTGTTGTTGTTTCTTTAAAAAAAAAAAAAAAAAGTCGTGTGAGATTAAATCATCAAACAGAATATCAAACATGCATGCCAAGCTCAAACAAACTTGCACTATCACAGTTAAACCATAATTGCAACATGAGTAGTGATTTATTTTCAGCAAAACATCAACCAATCAACACACAAATTAATGTTGTCATTTTGTACTTTACTGAGTTTGTAACTTTCATTAGGTTTATTTACATATTAGTTGGATTTTACAGTGAGGTTAGCATATGGAGCATATACCTTAAAATGTTGGTACATATTTAAGTTACATTACAATTAACATATTTTAAGTCCAACAATACGGGGTCTATTGGAATTTTTGTAAAGAGTTTATAAATTACATTTGCAATATACAGGATTGACCACACTAGTATATAAAAGAACAAAATAGAAACACATCAACAGCGACATTGCCAACAGTCAGCCAAAATGATGCAAAGATAAACTCTGGTGTTTAGGAAGATGTTGGAAGATTCTGGAATAATTTGGGGATGGTAAATGTTTTTGTTTTTTTTTTTAAGACAGGATCTCACTCTGTCACCCAAGATGGAGTGCAGTGGTGCAATGGGCTCACTGCAGTCTCGACCTCCCAACGCTCAGGTGAGCCTACCACCCCAGCCTCCTGAGCAGCTGGGACTACAGAAGTGGGCTACCATGCCCAGCAAATTTTTGTATTTTTTTGTAGAGACAGGGTTTTGTTATGTTACCCAGGCTGGTCTTGAACTCCTGGCCTCAAGTGATCTGCACCTCAGCCTCTCAAAGTGCTGAGATTATAGGCGAGAGCCGCCACACTCAATCAATGTTTTTCAATTAAAAATAATGTATTAAGTGCCTTCTGTGCTGGAAACTATACTAAGGGCTCATGACCAAAAGGTAAAGAAAGGAGGAAAACCAAGATGAATAAAACCTGGGGCCCATCAGGACCTTCTGTTTAATGGGAAAGCTGGGACTACAGCAGGTAATATTGATTAAGCACTAACGAGATGTACATGGGCTGCCTCACTCAAGGCCCCCAACAACCCTGTGCAGTAGGCAACATTTTTCCCCTATTTTACTGAAGAAGACACAGAGGATCCCAGGGGCACCAGCAAGATGCACTTAGGAAATTACACATGAGAGTCAGCAAAATCTTCCAAAGTAGATGCGATCTCATCTAGGTCTTGAATGACGATTAGCAGCTCACCAGTTAGCAGTGAAGAAGAAAAGTCTTCCGGTCAGAATGAACAGTTTGTGCAAAGATGCAGGGGCATGGAAAAGCCTGATTTCTCTAAGGAAGGAAGGGCATACGGGCTTAGATTTGCCCAGCTGGGAACACAGCCAGAGGCAGCTGCTTTAAAGCTTTCAGGACTATCCTCAGCCCTGGTAATGGATCAAATGGTGTCACTGGACCCATGCTTTCCACACTAGTAGAAAAGCAGTGTTTCCTAATAGTTTAGATACAAAGTTTAGCTCTTCCAACCAGAGCCATTGCATACAGCTGTGCAGATTGTGCACTACACAGCAAGAGCCCCATTTAAGTGGTGCTATTCACAGAGCAGACATAGACATGTACATTCATTACGACAATTTCCTGGAAGAGGCAGTAAAGTTTCCTAACAGAATCTGTATTTTATAACAATATTCTGATGAATAGAAGTCAAGTATCTTGAGGAAGGTCATCTTTTCCTAATTCACACAGATTTACCCTACGCACTAATATTGGTAAGCTAGCTCTTACCACTTCTCCCTCCTGTATTGTGTGAAATCTCAGTTGCTAACCATGCACTGTGATTTTACTTGGCCTTTCCACAGTTCATATTAAACCTGCTTCAGGCAGTTAACACTCTCTCTCTCCTCTTTTTCTATGCGATCCCAGCTTTTCTGCCTGCCCTATCTCTCTCCCTCCTAGATCTGGGAGCTACCAACACTGTCTCTAAGTCACAACAGATCACTTTTCCTGGTTAATCTCATTTTCCAAAATTGAAACAGCTTCTGAGCGGTCCATTGTAGAAACACGCCAGATCCCATGATCCAAGAAGACAGCAGGACTCCAACCAGAAACAGTATTTATGGAGCCTGCCCTGCTCTGCCCTATCTGTCTGGAACTGCTCCAGAAGCCTCCTAAACATCAATTCGTGCAGCTATTAACTTATATGTGGCTCACATCAGGATATAAATCACTGTGCGTCACAGCTGGCTCCGGCTCCTTTAACAGCCAGCCTCAGGGTCAATTTAGACTCTCGTTAAATTGCCACCACTGCAAGCACCACTGCAAAATTAACTCTAAAGTAGCACGTGGTCTCACCGTCAAAATCACTGTAATTCTGCTCTATGAGAAACTTCACATCAAACCCAGAAAAATACTGTGCAGGAAGGGTACAGAGCTATTTCAGGATAGTGGCCACCGCTGTCCAGGGAAGAAGATGCAGGGATGGCATGCATGGAAAGTGAGCTGTTACCTTCCCCACTCTACTTCTCTTTTAACAAAATCTTCGGCTGGGTGCGATGGCTCACACCTGTAATCCTAACACTTTGGGAGGCCGAGGCAGGTGGATCATGAGGTCAGGAGGTCAAGACCAGCCTGGCCAAGATGGTGAAACCCCATGTCTACTAAAACTACAAAAATTAGGTCAGGCACAGTGGCTCACTCTTGTAATCCCGGCACTTTGGGAGGCCAAGGCAAGCAGATCACAAGGTCAGGAGTTTGAGAAGAGCCTGACCAACACAGTGAAACCCCGTCTCTACTAAAAATACAAAAATTAGCTAGGCGTGCTGGCAGGTGCCTGTAATCCCAGCTACTCAGGAGGCTGAGGCAGGAGAATCGCTTGAACCTGGGAGGCGGAGGTAGCAAGGAGCTGAGATCATGCCACTGCACTGCAGCCTGGGAGACAGAGCAAGACTCTGTCTCAAAAATAAATAAATAAATAAAACAAAACAACAAAAAAAATCTTCCACAACAGTGGCAAAAAGTGAACATGTGTTTAAAAATGTAGGGAGTAGAGGGTACACACTCTACTACCTTCTGTTCTTTGAATGTTTAAAATATGCCATAATTACCTTTTTTTCTTTAATTTAACAGGAGGAATTTTTATGAACTGTGGCTTAAGATCACTTCTAATTATTCATCAGAGAAGCTTTAGGACACCCTTTGACAAATGCAAAGTCATCAAGTTCCTACCCGGCCATACCTTTTCTCCAAAGTAAAGTAATCGTGAATGTAGCATCTGGTGGGACACACAAGATTTTGCACCTCAGGCTGGCCTGGTGCCATTGGGGGCAACAGTGGCAATGCCGATGCTGGCATGGCACATAAGTGGACCCACATGGTGGCCATACATGTCCCTCCCTCCACGCTTTTGTTTCCCCCATTCCCCTATCCCCATTGTTAAACACTTCTACCAGTATCTGCTGCCTTCCCTTCATGGAAGGAGGGGTGTTTCTAATGATGTGTCTATCCTGCCACCTAGCCTTCAGCAACATCACTACAACAAAGCTGCCTCATGCTGCTCTTTTACACAGACCCCAGTCTTGCTGAACCTCCAAGATCTAGGGAAGGACCTGAACAACTGAATATTTTCTACATTGAACATTGCTGTACCTTGGCTTGGAACCAGGACAACAGGGCCGCAGCATTAGTATTCTTGATGTGTGTTGTCCTCTGGGAGAGACTGAAGTTAATGTCATGAGGTCTTTAAAAATTGAGGAAATTATATAAATAAGCCTGTCTGAGAGAGTGGTGAGAGCAATGCAGAAAAGAGAATGAAGACGAGACCCTTAGCTAATGTTTTTCCATCTGACCAGTAGAATCCATCATACTTTGTGTCCTACTAAAAAGTCTAGCTTTCCCAAACTGTGTTATCAGGCATCATCCTTGAAAATCACTTAGAAACTCACAGAAAATGATCATAGGTAAGGACTCTGAACCTTTATAAAATAAAAACACTATCCATCATTTGAAAAGTTATCCTGATAAAAGAGCATAAATCTTTCTCTCAGATGCACTTCTTGAAAGTTGGTTTTGATAAGCAGTTAATCTTTTCAAGGAAAGAGGAGGGGTGATCGCCGGGGAAACGGGACACAAGTTGTTGATATTTAACATACTACTTCCCCAGAAAAGATGCAGATGACAGGTATAGAAGCCAGTCTATGCCAGAGTTGGGAACCTCATGACCGCGAAAGCAAGCCGGCAGCAAAGAGGGTCTCTAGGCAGGGAACATTTGTATCTGGGAGGAATTAATGACCCCCTCCCAATTACCCTTGTTGATGCAAACTATTTTTTTTTCTAGAGGTGATTTTCTAAAGGTGATTGCGAACAGATCTAGACCTCCAGAATGGAGGGAGGGGGAAATAGAATCAAGTAAGGCTCGTAGGCATCCTCCATGATCCTGTATCCTGTGGTAACAACGACACCGTCTCACTCCACTGTCATATGTTAATTACAGACTCATCAGCAAAACCCATCTGGCCAATCCTCCATCTTTGGATGAAATTACTGTAGACAATCCCAGCTACTGAGAAGTCTTCTTTCTCTGATGCCCTCTCAAGAAGCCTATCCCAGAATCTCTTGGACAACACTCCAGTCTCTGAATCCCTCATAACATAAGCCCATTTCTAAGTGGGATAAAGAATGGCTGCCTAACATATACAGTCTCACAGAGTAACCTCTCTCCATGGCCCCTGTACCACCCTGCCCCAGGATCCAACTCCACCACATTCTCCTCCTCTCTTCTCTCTACCCTTTTTATCTTCTCTGTGAATCATCCCCCCTCCTTTTACCTGTCTTCACATATTGTATTATCCAGCCATTGGAAGTCAGCTACACAAAAAGAGGTGTCACTAGAGGCCATCTCTCTCAGAATACAGGGTGGCTGGAACTAGGCAACTCATGTTTCTTTGGAAGGGGCACCACAATGTCCCCCATTTATCTTAAAAGCTACCAGTGCGCCTGGAGCAGGCGGAGCTGCTAAGGGGATGCAGGAAGAAATAGGAGCAGAGAACAGAACACGCTGCACACATTCTGCTGCCGCTCTTGTAGTCTGAACTTGACACAAAAGAGAAAACAACACATGATCTCCCTCACTCCTACCACCAAACTTATAAATATTCATTTGTTCCTACCTCACCAAACCCCCAGACAGAGAAAAGAAGAAATTGAGATGAGTCTTGTTGCTATTTTTTGTTTTAATCCGTACACACAATTCTCCTCCCTCTCCCAGCCACCAGCTAAAACCCCTTTGGAAATACAGGCAAAGACATAATTTTAAACTTTAGGCCTGTTTTAAAATGTGCCTTTCGGCAAACAGATAAGTGAGAAGACAGATCAGGATCTGGGGGTGTTAACCCCATAAAGTGAGACGCTCCTGAACTGAACGAGCTAGAGAAAATATTTTCTTAAACGCAGTCCTCCAGAAAGAATTCTTATCATAGATAAGGGTGCAGTCTAGTGGCAAACATCATGAAATGCAGCCTCTTCTCCAAAGGAAAGTTAGACTACTTCTCAAGGGAGGAAGAACAATGTGAAAGGTGTAACAGCCCACCCCAAGTCCACCCGGCAGGGACAGTGACACTGGTCATTTCTCTCTGACCTGCCTGTGAGGTTCTTGGCGCACTCACGTCAATTTCAGAAAAAGCTGAAACCACCACCTTCCTTTTCTCGAGGCCTGAGTTTTCTTTCATTTTATTAAAGAAAGAGGTTCTAGTGGCATGATCAGGCTCCTGGTCAGGACATCTTCCGAGCAGGTCCTGTGGCCCTGTCAGCTCATATTCCTGGGATGTGCCTGTAAGCACCAGCTAACCTATCACAAGCTCTCCTCCCTCTACTCTGCCACCCACTCCTTTCAGGGATGTGGCCCTCCCCAATAGAAATACCCCTGCAAAATGACATCGAGGGAAGTGTCACTCCAATCCACCTTTCTGCCTTCTAAGAACCCCACACACAAAGACACTTTAGGCCACCAGGCAAGGTTTTCAGACTTAGCATTTCCTCCTAAGGGTCCATCTCTGCAACTCACTGCTCTCAATAATGCTGTTGTATGAATGTCCATTGCTGTAGGTACACAGCATGCACACACACATACACACACACAGAGAGAGAGAGAGAGAGAGAGAGAGAGAGAGAGAGAGAGAACTTCCCTGGCCAATGTAGCTGAAGGAAAGGGGTCACCTCTTCACCATGAGTAACAGAAACCCCTTGATTAAATCCTCTTCTCCAGACTTTTAGGAGAGAAATTCAATTTTTCTTTTTTCTTTTTTTTAAATTTAGCTCACCAGCCATCACTGACCATTCTACACTACCTGTCCCCCAAACACACACAAACACACACATACACACACACACACACCCCACATGGAAACAGACACCAGCATACAGTCCATTGCAGAAGCTTAGGAAGATTTCTTGGGCACGGTATATATCCAGTTAGCTAATAAGAAAATGCATCTCCCTCCAGCCTGTGCCTTGACTAGTTAAGGGATAGGAGAGAAGGGGAGACCAAGTTACTCTCCTCATTGTGTTCACTCTGCTGGGAAGAACTCAGTCTTCCACTAGCCCCTTCACCTCCCCCCACTCTCAGTAGCCCCAGCCTGTCCCTCTTGCCCCTTCCTTACATTCCGCGGGGAGGAGGGCGCTGTTCAGGAGGAAGGGGAGCCCCCTTGTGTCTAGAAGGCCTCTCCCCACCCCCACCCCGTGTGAGTTTGTACTGCAAAGCTCCTTGGCATCCTTGCCTGGGTTGGGTGTTGGGAAGCTCAAATTGCATCTACAAACTGGCTGGCAGCCAGGGGCCGGCTATTTAAAAGCGCCTGCTCGCCCGGAGCCCGTAGTCTCTTTGGAAACTTCTGCAGGGAAAAAGAGCTAGGAAAGAGCTGCAAAGCAGTGTGGGCTTTTTCCTTTTTTTTTGCTCCTTTTGATTACCCCCTCCTCCGTTTTCACCCTTCTCCGGACTTCGCGGAGAATCTGCGAATTTCGAAGAGGAGGTGGCAAAGTGGGAGAAAAGAGGTGTTAGGGTTTGGGGTTTTTTGGGTTTTTTGATTTTTTTTTTTTTTAATTTCTTGATTTCAACATTTTCTCCCACCCTCTCGGCTGCAGCCAACGCCTCTTACCTGGCCGTTGAGGGTTAAAAAGGAGCGGGGTGTATTTTAGATTTTAAGCAAAAATTTTTCAAATAAATCCATTTTTCTCCCCCACCCCCAACGCCATCCCCACTGCCGCCGAGCTCATTATTTCGGTGGTTGCTTGGGGGTGAACGATTTTGTGGCTTTTTTCCCCCTATAATTCTGACCGTCTCAGGCTCGAGGGTTTCTCCGGCCTCAGATCGCTGAGTGCACCTGGCGCTGCCCTGCTTCCCCCAACCTGTTGCAAGGCTTTATTAATTCTTGCAACCGGGACTTGATCGCAGGCACCCCAGTCCTCCATCTCTCTCTACATTTTTGCAAGTGTCTGTGGGGAGGGCACCTGCTCTACCTGCCAGACATTTTTAAAAAACAAAAACAAAAAAATCTCCGGGCGCCCTCTTGGCCCCTTTATCCCTGCACTGTCGCTCTCCTGCCCCACCCCGAGGTAAAGGAGGTGACTGAGAAGATGGTGCTGCTCACCGCGGTCCTCCTGCTGCTGGCCTCCTGTGCTGGGCCGGCCCAGAGCCTGGGCTCCTTAGTGCACTGCGAGCCCTGCGACGAGAAAGCCCTCTCCGTGTGTCCCCCCAGCCCCGTGGGCTGCGAGCTGGTCAAGGAGCCGGGCTGCGGCTGCTGCATGACTTGCGCCCTGGCCGAGGGGCAGTCGTGCGGCGTCTACACCGAGCGCTGCGCCCAGGGGCTGCGCTGCCTCCCCCGGCAGGACGAGGAGAAGCCGCTGCATGCCCTGCTGCACGGCCGCGGGCTTTGCCTCAACGAAAAGAGCTACCGCGAGCAAGTCAAGATCGGTGAGCGCGCTCCGTGTGCCAGTCAGTTACGCGGCGCACGGGCGGGGGATACGGGACCGGCGGGGCCCGCGCGCTTTGCGCAGCAAGTGGCTTCGAGCTAGGTTGCAGCTCGGGAGTAGTCGGGGAGGGTCCCTGCACCTCGGAATTGGAGCCCTGGGGGATCCTGCTACCCTGGGGAACTGTCTCGCCGAGACTAGCCCAGCTTTCGCTCTTTCTCCTTCCTCCTACCTACACCTTGCCAGTTCCCTCCCCCACCCCCAACTCTGTCCGAATACTGACTCTGAGCTCCTATTCGGTCACAAGGTCCAAATCCCCTGGTACCGTATTGCAGTCTGAAAGAGTGTAAGTTACAATATCAACTCCCTCCTCCATCACCCCCACCCGCGCCCCGCTCACGTTGTTTTCTGAACTTGGAAAAACAAAAATCTCTTTTGTTAAAATATTATTTTAATTAGGGCCTGGAGAGAGAGGCGTTACCCATCTTCTGAGCTAATTCCACCTTTGTCCCTCTTGGCCCCTCCACCCCCGTGCCTCCAGACGCTTCTATCCCTCCACCCCTACACACACACCACAGACACCCCCACATCGTTGGTAGCTAATGCCTTTCGGGTAGCAGCCCTGAAGCCCCTCCCATGTGCACAGCCTTTGCTTTTGATTGAAGATTATTGCCTATGGTAGATGGTAAAATATATTTAACTGCAAAATGACTTATTTTATCACAGAAAGGGAAAAAATACTTTAGGAGCTCGGGGGTGCGGGGTGGGGTGGGGAAGAATGGGAAGGAAGGGTTTGGTGTTCTGTGCCGGGTGGTCGTTCCTGAATCTAATTCCTTTTTTCCCCCCTTCAGTTCAGATTTTACCTAGGATGAAATGTGGACATAGGGCTGGGAGGCAAAAGGGGATGTGAGATTCAGACCTTTCAACTTCATCGCCTAGGCACACTCCAGGCACCACCCCACCTCCAACCCCACCCTCACCCCCACAATTCCTCCCACTGCAATCCCCCCATCCCCCGCCCCAATCTCAAACCAGATCACAAGTGGGTGTGGAGCAAGTGCAGAGGGCCCTGGAAACGCCGAATGCAAAATTCAGGGGGCGGAAACAGAAAAGCCACGGACTGGGAGCCTCGCCTCCGCTAGCCCCGCCCCCGGATTGCCCCGCCCCAAATTCTCGACGCCGGGAGTCTAGGGTTGAAATGATTGACACAGCTACTTGTTCAATCAGAACAGTTCTGCCCCCTTAGACTGTTTCTTTTTGGAAAGAGTTACTTGATCTTTAGTTTTAAAAAAAAAAAAGTTAAATAAACTACATTAAAGTCTGGGTTCTAAGACGTCAAACTGGCTATTAGTTCTCTCCAAAAGGGGTTAAAACTTGGCTAAACAATGTTCATTTGGCGTAGTTTAGTTAAGGGGACAATCCCTTCTCCCTCCCTGTCCCTTTCCATTACTCACGAGCACCCCAACAAGAGCTTTCTGAAGTGCAAACTTCAGTCGCTATAGCGCAGGAGAGGAATGCGTCCGCGCTTTCCAGGAGGCCGGAGAGCTTCCTATGTTCAGCCTCTGACCCTGCAAACTCTGTAGGATTTGAGTGACACAGGCGCCAGCCCCTCCAGCTTTGCCAGAGATAGTCGATCTCCAGGCTGCAGCCTGCAAAAAGAAGAAAAGAGGAGGACGTGCAGGCCCTGGGAACCCCAGAGACCGGCTTGTGAAATTATTTTTATTAAAATCCACTCTTCAAAGATGGGCCTGCCCGCATTCATCTTGGGGGATATGGATTTGGAAAAGCCTAGCGGAGAGGAAAAAAATTAATTGATTTCCTGGCTTGGAAGCGACCGCCCTGGGTAACAACCCAGTCACACCGAAAGTACGTAAGGTGTCACTCAGCCGCATCCTGGCTCCACTTATTATTTGCCAAGCGTGTCGTTAGTGTGATGTGGCGAGAGTGAAGGGTGTGCGTGTAGGGCGCACGCGCGCGCAATTGCTAGGCGAGCACGAAGTGCGCATCTCACACACACACACACGCACGCACACACACACACGAGACACTTCAGTCCCAAGCCAGATCCCGGGTAGAATTCCCTGCTGCCCGTTACTCAACCCCCACCATCTGAGTGCCTTTGGGCCAACCCAAAGCCGCCTCTCCTACCCGCCCCCTCCCCAGCGCTCCTCTAGGACTCCACCCAGCCGAAGGCAGGGGCTCGGCCGGCTGCAGTTGCGGGTTGGCGGCGCTCCACCTCGGCTGATGCCGACGTCTTCCTCCCGGACAAAAGGGATGGGAGTGGGCGCTCCCGGAGAGGGCCTTTCTCACCGGAGAACCACTGGGTGGATCCCCAAAAAGTTGGAGATGGTGTAGAGACCGTTCTTAAGGAGAGGGAAATGGACAGAGAGAGGGAGAGCGCCCTCTTGGTCCTTTAGCCAAAATTCCTGCTTCCCAATCCACCTCCCACCTCCCTTCACTCCCACCCCCAAAATCTGAGCTTGCAGAAATGGATTCTCCCCCTCCCTCCCGCAGTTGCGCACGCGCGCGCACACACACACACACGACATATTATATCTATTTAATGTATATTATATATTGTGTACATGGTATATACTACATTAGATATATTTACATGTAACCAAACATATGTATAACCCAAAAAAGATGCATTTCTGGAATCAGAAATGGGGAGCAGAGGAGAGTGAGGTGGCAGGCAGCCACAGCCTCTGGGAGGAAGAGGAGAGGGGGAGGAGCGGGTGTTTGGCTAGGCGGTTGCTGAGCAACAGAAGAGGGAGTGGGCTCGAGGAACCCAGTGCCGAGAGCGAGAATCCGGTGCTGAGAATGAGCCTGGGTCTGCATTTCATTCTGGCCAGTTCGGGAGCAGAGATAGATATGGAAAAAAGAGATGTGTGTGAGGCTTAAAGGAGATGAAAGACAGGAGTGATTTGTTTGTCAAAGCTCAGTGAATAGGGGTGAGTGGAAGACCTCAAGGAAGTAGTGGGTTTTGTTTCTGGCATTTTCATGGGGAATGAGGTTTGATGCGCTGGTCCCTAGTATAGATGCCAGGGTCGGAGAGGTCTCCTCTGTGCTGGTGAGACATTCAGTTTGAGATGTAGGGAGCCTTGGATTCTGTCATTAAGAAATGAGACAATGTGGGACAAAAAAAAATAGGCTTCTGGAAAAGAAAGCAAAAGCATTACCTAAATAAAAATGAATTCAGCATTTGCTTCTTTGAGGGGCTTGGCCCCCATCACCCTGGCTTCAACTCCAAGCCTGGTCTAAAATGCCATATTGAAGTCAAGTTCCAGAGTTAGGTTTATTGGCCAAATTTTTGTCTGGGTTGAGCAAGATCATGGAAAACTGAAGGAGCCAAATTCCTTTCCCACCCGCACCCCCTCCCTCTGAAACAGCTCTTTGAGAGGATAGCTGTGCCCTGAGCCAACCAAAACGGGAGTTGGGAAAACGAGATGGGGTTTTAACTAGACTTTTCTTGCCACCTCCACCCCCCCTCTTTTCTGCTGTGTCAGCTCAGACTGGAAGAACAAGCGAAGTTAGCCCTTGTGAGAGTTCATTTTCTTTCCATTTCTCTTTATCCCCCTTCTCACCTCTCCCTCCTGTTTTCCCCACCCTCCATCCCCCTACCCCACACCTCTCCATCCCCCTCACCCCTCTTCATACCTTACCTCCATCCCCCAGCCCCCCCCCGCCCCTCTCCATGGCCCCACCCCCTCCATCCCCCCCTTCATCCCCCACCCTCTCCATACCCCCCTCCATCCGTCCACCCCTCTGCATTCCCCCTATTCCTCTTCTCCATCCCCACTTCCCCTCCCCCTCCCCCACCCCTCTCCATCCCCCACCCCCATCCACCAACTCTAAGGCATCCCCTGAGGCCTTGAGTTTTAAGTCAGAACAGCTGTGAGTTAGTCCCAGGGCTTGGGCTGGATTTGAGCAGGCAGGTGGGCCTGCAGCTGCAGAGGGAGGACCAGGCTGACCCTAGGAGCCAGAGGTCATCGTGAGGGTTACAGCAAAGGGCATGGGAGCAGGAATTCCCTGCAGAAGTCCCCAGCCCCTCAGCAGGAAGGGAAGGTAATATTTGTCTAAAGTTTCTACTTTGTACCTGAGTAATGCCTATGAAACTTGAAGATATTTAGTGTGTGGAAAAGAAAACTCTGGAGAAGGGATCACTACACTCCAGACCCACTACCTCCAGAAACTGGAAGAAGGCCACAAAGAGGAAGTACCAACCAGGGGCCAGAGCTGAAGGGAAGAGGGCGGGAGAACGCCTGGGAGACAAGCAGGTGACTTGGTGGGGTTTGTTTAGTTTCACATTTGCTTTTTCACTACAGTTGGTCCAAAGGCTGCAATTCCCAGAGACCATCCGTTAGCTGTAATCTGGACATGTTATTCAACACATAAGATTGATTACACATTAAGTACACATTTGCAAAAGTAAATAATCAGACAAGGCAGTGTAGGCTTCTACTCCCCTCCCCCAATACCTGCGAATCCCCCCCGCTTTTATTTACAGTTTCATTTCTTTCCATAAATTCTTTTATAATGTCATTTCTCTCTCTCTTTTTTTAATAATGTAAGTCCAGAGGAGTGACTGAATATCTCTGTGAGGGGAGAGGTTACGTTCCCACCTTGGCCACTTTGCTGTTGGTTTAAAGCACCTAGCCAGGTTAGTTAGGGCCTGCCACTCAGCTCAGCTCAGTTCTAGTGTCTTTCCAGGAATTGTCTGGGTATTGGCCAAAGAATGTTAAAGCTGGAAGGAACCCACAGCCATCATCACAGTCAAGGCTCTAGTTTTAGGATGAGGATACTGAGGCCCTGAGTGGGAATTCACTTGCCCAAGGTGCGGCAGCGGGGTTAGAGGCAGACACGGGGCTAGGGACCCAGCTCTTCCCTGGGGCTCCAGTGCTGCATCCAGCCATTCCTGGCTTTCTCACTAGTCACTGGGGCTCTTGCCTGGGCGTGGGTTAACCTGCCAGGAGGCCTTTGGCAAACACAGCCAGATGCTATCATCCCATGACATAAGAACCCACAACCTGAAGGCGTTCTGTTTTAGGGGCAGTAGGAAAAGGAGTGAAGCAGCCCCAAAGTGGAGAGGGCCACACTCTCCTATTTTCACACTCCCTTCTGTCCCTTTGTCTACACAATCTTGCACACAAGGCTGGCTTAGGCCCGAGATTTGTTCAGGGAAAGAGGACCAGGAAGGTGTGAAGGAGCGGTGTTCAGCCAGCCCAGCCTTCGGGTCCATGAGCCAAACCTCATTTTCTGCATGACAGGAAGTTCTCCTGATGTGGAGAGGCAGGCGGGCCCTGGCTGCCTCTGGGCTGTGCAGTGGCCCATGGGCTTGAAGAACACGGCACAGATGTGGCCTGCTTCCAACAGCACGGTCCTCTCGTGGTGCCAGCAGAAAGCAGAGATCAAGGGAGGGTGGGGTAACCAGGGAAGTTCCGCATCAGAATTAGAGAAGGAAAATCATAAACTGCCAAAGCTGATGAGGAAGACAGCATGAGGGCAGGGCACCTGGCTGTCATAGGCAGGTGTGTCGGAATCTTTCAGCAGGAGAGGAGAGATGGGCTTCCAGAGGGCAGCTGGGAACTTCCATTTGTGCTGCAGGAAGTACTGAGAGCCATTCTAATACAACCTGGAGGCTGTGGCAGCTCCTCCTTCTGGGATGCTTAGGAAGGAGGCAGATAAGATGGGCCCTTGTTCCCAGTAAGCCAGACCTGCCAGGTGAACTCTAGGAACGTTTTAAACTAAATCAGTGATCTCATGTTTGATCCTCAACCTAAACCATCAGGCCCCTTACTCTGGCCTAAAATAAAGCCCCCCTGAATTTGTACTCAGAGCCAGGCCTCCGATGATCTCTGCTGATTCTCGGAGTTATTTTATGTGTGTTCCAGTTATCCCGAACCACTGAGATGGTGCCATCACTGCTGTGACACCCTTCTGTCACCTCAGCAAGGATGACTTCTTACAGATCACTTAGAACAGCACTTCCAACTGAAACATAATACAAGCCACGTTTGTCATTTTTAATTTTCTGGATGCCACATGTTTTTTAAAATATTTTAAAAAAAGGGAAATTAATTGTAATAATATATTTTAACTGAATATATCCAAAATACCCTTTCCCCGCATGCTCAAAATAAAACAATTATAATGAGATATTTTACATTCTTTCATATTTAGCCTTTGGAACCCAGTATGTCTTTCACACTTACACAGCTCATCTCAATTCAGACACTAAATTTTCATGGGAAATACTTGATCTGTATTTAGGTTTCATAAAATTTACAGTTGAAAAAGCAGATTCATCCCCTACCTGAGGCATTCCAAACACACTTTAAAATCTTTCCAATAACTGAGTATCTGTTTTTAAATTTAAACTAATTAAAATTAAACAAATTGTAAAATGTGGTTCCTCAGTTGCCGGGGTGACATGTCACATATTTAGTGTGGATCTGCACCTGGCTAGTGGCTACCAGCAAACTCCTCTCTCACCTGAGAAGGGAACTGCTGTCTCCACTCTTTCCTTTTGCTCCCAAAGAGTCAAAAAAGAGGAGTCTCAGCTTTCGTTGACAGACAGGACTCCCTTGTTTGGTCCCTAGCAGAGCCTGGGCACCTTCTTAGGGGCCTGGGGAGAGAAGTGTAAACCCTGCCTGCTCCCTGCCGCCCCCTTCTGGTCATGCAGGACTTGGGAATTTGGCTGCTGACCACAATGTTCTGACCTGGCTGTGACGGGTCATGATGGAAAAGTGGCCAGGTGAAAAGCAGCCCAGCACTTCCTCCAGAGGCTGCTCCCCACCTATCCCCCCGATTACCTTCTCATTTGGGATGTGTATGGGAAACAGACAGAGACATTTCTACTGAGCATGCTCCCCGCTTCCCCAACTCCAAAAGAAGCTTGGCTGGAGATTCTCACCCAGAGAGCTGTGCATAAGTGTGTATTTTCTATGTGTGCAATTATCATCACCTGCTTCCCAGGGACCAAGAAATGTGAACCGGAGTCACAGCCCCAAATCCTAGTTTGGTATCAGGAAAAAAAAAAAAAAAAAAAAAACAAGGAGGAACCTCTTTACCTCTGGTCCCTGGACAATGGGGCAAGTGTAAGTCGGATGTCAGCCCCTTATTCTGTGAGGTGACACCTTCCCACCTGTAGCATCTACACTGTGGAGGGTGGCGGGTCCCCTTTTCTCTCTCTATCTTCAGGGAAGGAGACTGAGTTTCCTTAACGCAGCATGAAGGAATGGGGTTAGGCAGAGGAAGGACTCCCAGGGGGAGCTCTCTCAGTGGAGACGGGTCCCCGGAGCACTGTGTCAAGTCCTTCTCACCTGGTGTTGGCCAACAGACCCCCAGACACAAGGGTTGAGCCAACACTTTCTGGCAGAACTTCCCGCAGTCCAAGGAGCCTTAGATCTTGTGGGCTACAAGTAGGCGTCTGTCAACCAGGCACCACAGCAACCGAATTTTTAGTTGGTGATTGGAACTAGAGAGGTGAGGAGAAACAGCGCGCTACAAAGGCAGAGACCTGTGCTGAGAGTGAATTATCGCACATCGTCCTGATTAATCCTCAGAATAACCCTACCGAGAAGGGGCCATTGTCATCCTCCCCATAACTCAGGTGAGAAAACCGAATCAGAGAGAGGAAGAAGAAAGTAAAGTCAAAGTAAAGCCGCACCTAGGTTCGTTTATTTATTCATTTATTTATTTTTAGACACAAGGTCTCACTCTGTCACCCAGGCTGGAATGCAGTGGCACCATCATGGCTCACTGCAGCCTCCAACTCCTGGGCTCAAGCCATCCTCCCTTCTCAGCCTCCCAATTGCTAGGACTATAGGTACATACTGCCACACCAGCTAATATTTTATTTTATGTAGAAATGGGGTGTTGCTGTGTTGCCAAAGGTGCACCAAGGTTTACTGAGCCATTGTAAACAGCTTCATCTTCCTCCCAGGAAGGGGTTTGAAGGTTTAGGGTGGCACAGTTGCCATACCTATTCAGTAGTGGAGCTGAGACTTGAGCCCAGGTGGTCTGCTTCCCGATTCTGAGTGGTTACCCACTAGACTACATGGTGTCTTTATTTCTCTAGTCAGGATAGAGATGTTATATTCCCAACCTGGCCAGCTTTGCTGTTGGTTTAGCCTTCCTAACCATGTTCATTCTCCTGGCCTAAAATGGGGTAGGGGAGCTCAGCTGAGTACACCTGTAGCCCTCATCATCCAGTCAACAGGACTCTGAGTCTGCTCAACTGCCCCCCAACCCCGGGGTCTCTCTGGCTTTCCTCTGATCTTACTACCGCTTTTTAGGATGACAGCTTTGGGGGTTTGTTTTTTTCTTGGAAGTTTATTGCTCACTTTCTCCTCAGCCCATAATTCAGGTCAAAAAGAGCCCAGAACAGTCCAGGCCCAGTGGCTCACACCTGTAATCCCAGCATTCTGGGAGGCCAAGGCAGGTGGATCACTTGAGGTCAGGAGTTCGAGACCATCCTGGCCAACATGATGAAACCCCGTCTCTACTAAAAATACAAAAATTAGCCAGGTGTGGTGGCACGCGCCTGTAATCTCAGCTACTCAGGACGCTGAGGCAGGAGAATTGCTTGAACCGGGGAGGCAGAAGTTGCAGTGACCTGAGATCGCGCCACTGCACTCCAGCCTGGGGGAAGAAATGACACTCCATCTCAAAAAAAAAAAACCCCAGAACATGCATGCTTGTTACTGACTATAGAGTAAAAACAACAACTACAAAACAGTGTCTTCTGAGAGACGGAGACTGGCACCAGGCAGATGCTGGTCAGGGATACGAGGGGTAGGAAAAGCAATGGCGTCCCCCCACCCCACTCCAAACCCCCCCACCGACCCCTGCCACCACCACTGTGGCCTTTCCCCTGCAAATGCAGATCCACAAGCGCAGTAGAGTCATTTGACATCCACAGCTGGGAAACAGACTTCACGAGACTGAGACATGCCTTACATTTGTTAAAACTGAGCAGCCAATCCCTCATGCTTCTACAAGCCTTGTGTGGCAGGAAGGAGCTGGCGGCTGCAGGTTGGCTAGGGACAAGGCAAGGGAGGAGGGGACTGCAGAACATTCTAGCCAGGCCTCAGTATTTTCATCCATACCCAGGCACAGACCAGTGCCCTCAGGCCAGCACTGACCAGTAGGACTTTCTGCAATGATAGAAGGTTCTAGCTCTGCAGTGTCCATATGTGGCCACGGAGTCCTTAAAATATGGCCAGAGCAACTGAGGAGCTGAATTTTTCATTTTATTTAATGTATATTAATTTAAATAGCCGCATTGGCTACTGGCTACTCTATTGAGTAGTATATTAATACATAGTAGCCTTAGGCCAAAGAGAAGCCCAGTGAATCCAGGAGCACCCTACTGTTTCCCACACCCATCATCCTCACCTGCCTGCCTCCCCATGCCGTGCGGGAGGGTTATCTCGCTTCAGGGCAGGGGCACGGCTGAGATAACCTCCCAAGGCATCCTCTGGGCTCTAACCCCCCAGCTTATATTACAGAAATACTTTCAGACATACTTCTCTTTGCCTCTTGGGCTGATTTACACATCTCTCCATTTAAACGTTATTTATTGAATACTATATGCTGTTGAGACAAAGATAAATGACAAAGCTCTGCCCTTAAGACGCTGACTATTTAAATTCCACACAGAGAACTAGAGAAAGCCAGAAGAAATTCAGCTGCCCTTTCCATTCCTCGTAGAGAGATTCTAGGCCTCTTCATCTTATTTTCCGTCTAGAAAAGGAGATGGGAGAATCTCCCCGGGTCTGGGTGGCCTGGCAAAGCCCGACACTCTTCCTGGACTGTGAATTTCAAGGATGCCTCTGTCTCTTCGATTTTTGTAAGCTAAGGCACAATATCTGGGTCACCTAGTTTTCTCTTACCTTTGATTATTAGGTCAAGCAAGATAGAGTGAGAAACTAACACCAGCCCAGGAACAGGCTGTTAATAGTTCTGGGGTGTGACTAAGAGGACCGAGGCAGTGGGTAGGAGGGGCGGGGAGGTTAGATTTTAGGTAGCAGCAGGTCTCCACCTGGATCCATCCATTGCTATGACTAGCTAGGGAGGTAGGGTCAGAACCCTTCAGAAGAGCATGTGCCTGCCTCTGCCGGAAGAGAAGAGCAGTGGCAACAGCGCAGGTTTGGAGAAAGTGGTTGAGCTTGGGCAGGGCACATGCATTGTGCAATTGTGCAGTGTATAGTATTTCTCAACCTAAGATACCTCTGGGTCTGTAGCAGCTGGGCTCACCATGACACTGTGTTTGCCAGGACATAGAAAATGGTGCGGTCCTCAAGCACATATTCACGTTACCGTGGGGAGGGCCCGATGTACCGTGTGTGCCTCTGTGGATGCTTCTGCACTGGGGTGAATGGGGAACGCCTTATGAATGAAAGAGGAACTGAGGTGGCCACCCAAATGTGGCAGGGGCTAGAGGCCTTAGAGAGCCAGTGGGAAGGACTGGACGTAGCATACAGAAGCCAGAGCAGACTTAGATCCCACCCCAAAGGTAAATGCTGTACCCAGATGATATGACAATCATCCCCTTCCTTAGTTACTGAACAGGATGGTGAAGGTAAAGGTCCTGCCTGCAAAGATCCCAGCAGGAGAAATGGATGCTGAGCATTCCGCCTCTCCCATCCTCTGCAGAACCCTCTCAGAATGCCATTTAGTGGGCAGGGAGGGCTGGAATATGTCTCCCTGGATCATTTTCCAGTTGCAGGGTACAGAAACAGCAGAATGCACCAAGAAGCCCTGCCTCCTCTCCCTCTCCCTCAGCTGCCTTTACTCCCTCTCCCTCAGCTGCCTTCACTCTCCCACATGTGGATTCTCTCCAGGCCTCGCTTGTTTGTCTCCCTGACCCTTTAAATACATGCTGCAGACACACAGAGGGAAGGGATTTGAGTGATTATTACAGAAGTAGGAGAGGAAGGCACCCAAATTCCAGATTTTTTTTTTTCTTCGAGGCAGGGTCTTGTTCTGTCACCCAGGCTAGAGTGCAGTGGAGCTATCAAAGTGGAGCAATCATGGTTCACCTCAGCCTCAACCTCTAACCTCCCAGGCTCAAGCAATCCTCCCGTCTCAGCCTCCTGCTGTGTTGCTAGGACTACAGGCACACGCCTCTACGCCCAGCTAATTTTTGTATGTTTTGTAGAGATAGGGTTTCACCATGTTGCCCAGGCTGGTCTCGAACTCCTGGGCTCAGGCAATCCTCTCACCTTGGCCTTCCAAAGTGCTGGGATTAGAGATATGAGCCGCCGCGCTGAATTCCAAATTTTAAAAACTCTTCCAGTCCCTAGAAGTGAGCCCATGCTGTGTGGGCATCAGTCTCCCGCGCCCTCTGCTGGCCACATGGAGATATTGACCTGTTTGTCAAACAGGTTCCGGAGCCGACTGTTGAGTCCTTTTGCTGTTCGCGAGCAGAACAGTCTTCACCAGGAAGTCCTCCCAGTGTCCTCCCTAAATCCCTTCTGCAACCTCAGTTCATTTCTCTCGATGAAATAGCTCAAGAGTAGCCAGTCTACTTGTTCCTTGTTTTATCTAAAACTTAAACCCTTCCAAAATTGAAAGCCTGTTTGTGACTTGGCCACAGAGCCCCTGAGTCGGGCTAGCTGCTTCTGGCACTCAGCTCCAGTCTTACTTTCCAGCCCTTTAATCTCCGTGGCTCTGCCCTGGCTCCCCTCCAAGTTTCCACTGTCTTGCTGGAGCCTACAGGTGACCACAAGACCCTGATTGGTATCTCTGACACTGGACTCTGCTACTGCAGAAGGAATAGGTCCCATGGGGGGGTTAAGTGGCACCCGAAACTGGGAGGCAGATCAAAATATTAAGCCTGCTCTTCAGAAGCAGCCAGAAAGCTTGCAGGCTTGGGAAGGTGTGCCCTCAGAAGGGGACAGGGGACTTGGGGAGGCTGGGGAAAGGAGAGAGTTTGCAGAAATGTTTTGAGTTCCTTAAAAGAAGAGAGATCTCAGAATCTACATTTTCTTTTTTAGTATCATGGCTGCTTGGCCCCAGGGCAGTACTTGAACACTTTCAAAGAAGACTAAGAGAGGTCAAAACAAATGTACCCTAAGGTTTGTCCAACCATTGTCAACAGCCCCATCCTCCTCCTGGGAAGGGTGACTCACGGTTAAGGACAGCCCACAGCCCTTCTTAGAAAAAGTCCTGCCAGAGTGCAGTGGCTCACGCCTGTAATCCCAACACTTTGGGAGGCCGGGGTGGGTGGATCACGTGAGGTTAGGAGTTCGAGACCAGCCTGGTCAACATGGTGAAACCCCGTCTCTACTAAAAATACAAAAATTAGCAGGGCGGGAAGCAGGTGCCTCTAATCCAGCTCCTCAGGAGGCTGAGGCAGGAGGATGGCTAGAACCCGGGAGGTAAAGGTTGTGAGTGAGCTGAGATCACACCATTGCACTCTAGCCTGGGGGACAAGAGCAAGACTTCATCTCAAAAAAAAAAAAGTTCCAAAAGGTGAAGGGTCTTGAGAAGAGCTGTTGAGGGAAGGCTGTGAACCACCATGCTTCTGTGTCCACCAAGGCCAAAGAGAGAGTAAGCAGAAATGCCAGCTGGAGAAGAGCACCCTCTGGCCAAAGGCACAGAGCTTCCCCCAACAGGTAGCCAGAGGAGGACGGAATGGCACCCCCCTTTCAAATATCGTTAAGAGCTAGAGAGAGCACCATTGAGAAAGAGATAGATACTTATTTCTGCTTGGACACAGGGGCATGGACTAAATCGCCTAAGGAAAGGATTCCAGGAGCTGCTACACGAGCTGCAGGAGAGGAGCCAGCTTCCCAGGCTCTCTCGCCTTGAAGAGGTGACAGTGTGCTGGCTCTCCAGGCCAGGCTGGAGCAGCCCACTGAAGGAGCTGCCCCAGCCTGGTCAGCGGCCAGCCCACTCCCCCACCTCCCCTCACTTTATCCAGTTATGATCTTGATTGGGGAAGGGGTCTAGGCTTCTCCCGATCTGAATCTCCTCCAGGCTTTCAGTAGCAACCATTTCCTGCCTGCCCCTCCCCCAGCAGTGGTCAACTACTTGAGGATTCGAAGGCTTGGTGATGCTGAGGTTGAGTAGTGTGGCGCCAGCCCCTCAATAAGATGAACCCCAAAGCCCTTCTGTGCAATGATTAGCACTCCCTCTCCTTACTCCCTCCTCTCCAAGATCTGAGCCCCAGGGTGGGGCCTGCATTACCAGATAACGGAGTGCCAGCCTTTCCATTTGTGTGTAGTCTCCAGGCCAGCCATGCTTCTCCCTCCTGCCAATCTCACTTGCCCTACAACCAAGAAAAGTTGGTTTACCCCACAACACGACTCTTAACTAATCACATTCCACCTGCCAGGGATGTCACCCTATTGATGAGGGCTTGATGGAGCAGAATCAGGGTACTGGGACATCAAGACATGATTGGGAAGGTGGGGGTGAAAGGCCAGAAGGGGTACCAGGGTTCTTGGGTTGAATTTTGTTTGGGGAGAGTCCGCCCACCACCTTGCTGTTTGCTTTCTCCGCGTCATCATCTTCCTCTCCAGTCATTACCTCCCTTCCTTTCCTATGAATTAATACCCAAAGCAACTCACCACCAGGAATGCTGCAAACCCTTGGAGGCTTCTTTAGGGCAGGAACCTTCTCTGCCAAGGCCTTAAAGACCAGACGCCTATTTCATGAGACTTGACAAATCCTGAGCCAAGAGAGAAACAGATGCTGGGGTGCACCCTGTCACCTGCCATCCTGACCAGGTTAGGCCAGGTGTCCAAATGCCTTTCCTGACTCACACCTCAAACTCGCCCAGAGCTGCAAGCTCAGGAGTCGGGTTTACACCCGCCCAGAGGCCTAAAACAGTGTCTTCTCAAAAGGCTCCTCTTTCCTTGCACCCCATCCCCACCTCCTTGAATTCTGCCCCTTCTCTGTTCCGCATCCCATAGTCTGGCTGTCACTTTTCCTGAGCGTCTCAGTGATCACGGAGTGGGTGGAGAGCAGAATTTTCTTTCACCTCATGTTGGTTCTTTAAGGTCACTCAAAGCTTTATTTTCTCTTTCCAGTGTTTGAGAAAAGAGGAAGGTAATGAAGGCAGGGCCCCCCACCTCCACTCACCCCTGCATCTGGTCCCACCATGGGGCATCCCAGCCACACCCTTCCCACCTGGAAACAACAATCTAACGTTCCCCCACTCTAGTTCCTCTGAGGCTGGGTGAGGTCAAGGAGCTGAGAGGAGCAAGGGGACCCAGGGATGGATGCCTATGAGATAAGAAATTAGAGGAAATCTGTGCACCAAGAAAAGGCCAGATGGGTGGAATTCAGGACCAACAAATACATGAACAAAGTCTTACTTCTCTAAAGGTCAAAAGCCAGCTAAGTATAGGCTGTCGCCAAGCCACTCCTATATATAACTTCCCCGGTCCCAGCCAGCTGTCAGCCTCTCTCAGTCCGGAGCCGAGTAACGTGCCAGCCTCCTAGGCCCCCGAGCACGGCGCCAGTTCTGAGCCAGAGCGGGAGCGAGGCCTCTGACTTCCACTTGGCACCACGCCGGTCCCCTCCAGGCCCACACTTCTGGCTCTCCTCTCCCCTCCTCCTGCTCTTTATGAAGGTCCCCACCACCCTGCTGCTCCAGACCCCAGGACCCCCTCCTCCCAGGTTCCCCAGGTCCAAAGAGACCTCAAAGTCCAGCAACTCTGAAAGCACAAAGGTCTCACTAACGGGACAGACTTGGCCCTTCTCGTCCACGCCCTGGCTGTGTCATCTTCCTCCGTGGGCCCAGATCCCCGGGTTCCGACTTCTCGGCCTCACCTCCAGCCACGTCCCATCTATTTGGCCATCCCCCAGCAAGCACACCGCTCACTACCACCTTCATCCTTGCCAGGGCCACCTCCCTTGCCCTTCCGCCTTTCTGCTCGCAGAAAGCCCGCTCCATCCTCACCCACCCATCCATTAGTCCCTCAATTCTCCTTCTCCATGAGATCTTCATGCCTGCACTCTCTGTTCAACTCCGGGCATGCCAGAAACTTCCTGCCACTTATATAAGCATTCCCTCTGCTTCCTCCTTCTTATCCCCATACTTTCAGGGTGTCCTCCGGGAGGGCAGAGACACATCTGTTTCAGCCTTCATTACTCCCCTCACCCCAAACTGCCCAGCCCTGGGCTCTGGCCGTGTGCACCTTGGCCCACAGAAGCTGACCCTCTGGCTTCTTCTCCTGCAGAGAGAGACTCCCGTGAGCACGAGGAGCCCACCACCACCACCGAGCTGGCCGAGGAGACCTACTCCCCCAAGATCTTCCGGCCCAAGCAAACCCGCATCTCCGAGCTGAAGGCCGAAGCAGTGAAGAAGGACCGCAGAAAGAAGCTGACCCAGTCCAAGCTGGTTGGGGGAGCCGAGAACACTGCCCACTCCCGGGTCGTCGCTGCCCCTGAGATGAGACAGGATTCTGAGCAGGTGCGTCTCGGGGATTCCCTCCTTCCCTCCCCGGCTTTTGACCTTTTCCTGCATCTAAATGGACCTTTGTGGCAGAAGGAGGTGCTAGGCTAGATATGGCAGAGGACCTACACAGCCAACCATGGTGGCTCAGCTTAGGACTTGGGAAGAGTTTCCAGAGCTTACACTGGTCAGCGCTGAGGGCTTGTGCAAGGAAACAGGAATAGGGGCAGTGCTCATTTGAGGAGAGTGCTTGCCAGCCCAGTGGCCACGCATCAGGCGCCTGGGACCTGCAGCTGTGTCCAGTCCAAGGCAGAGGCTGAATATTCTCCTAGAGCATCTAGAGACGGGCACCTCTGGATGTCGTTACTCAGCAGAAGAGAAAAGCTGCCAGGAAGGGGGTGGCCTGGAACACAAAAGAGAAAGTCTGGCTCTGTACCTGGCCAAAGGCAGGCTTTGTATGACCCCAGAATATGTGACAGGTGACAGGGAGGAAAGATCCTGGGTAGCAGATGACTAGAACTAAGGGTGGTGATTTTCCTCCCGAGACCCTTCGGCCCCCCGACCCCCCCGGGCCACTCGTGAATGCAGCTGGGTGGTTTCCCCTCGGTCTCGCCACGCCTCTCACCCCCCTGTCCACACAGGGCCCCTGCCGCAGACACATGGAGGCTGCCCTGCAGGAACTTAAAGCCACCCCACGCATGGTGCCCCGTGCCGTGTACCTGCCCAATTGTGACCGCAAAGGATTCTACAAGAGAAAGCAGGTACGTCCCCCACCCTGCGCTCCCAGGCTCAGACGGCTCTGAAAACGGCACCTGCCAGGAAAACTCCGCCTTGAGCAAGTGCCTGAGATTTCCACTGTTAAACACTTCGCATCTCTCTGGCCTCAGATACCCATTCATATACCACCATTCCCTCATTCCCTCCTATGCTGTAATCCACCATGCTTTCCACAGATCGCCTTAGCTAAATGAATTCATTGCAAGAGGAATCTGTGACACCCTCTCACAGCACATATCATTGGTGCACCGCACACTCAGGACTTGAAACCGTATTTTCTCTGTGTACCACCTGAAGTCAATTCATGTCCCTTCACAGCCAGGCTCCCCTTTGGACAATGGTTCTCAGATTCCTGAGGGCATCCGATCCCCGGAGGGCATGGCTGATGGCTGGGCCCCACCCCTGCAGTTTCTGAAGGGTAGGCCTGGGTGGCCTCTAGGGTGGACAGGTGACCCTGGTGCTGCCTTAAGGGCACCAATAAGCTAAATATAAGAGCCAGGACACACTGGGGCAAATCTTGGCTCTGCCACTTACTAGTTGTGTCTCCTTACTTGTCATTTAATATCTCTGTGCCTCCAGACCCTCGTGTAAAGTGGAGGATGAGGAGTAAGTGATTGATTTTTGTAAAGCTCTTAGAACAGTACCTATTGCAAGCCAAATGTTGAGTGGTGTCTGGTACATAACGCTGCACAAGTGATGCCTCCTGTTATTATTACCATCATCATTATTATTGGATTGTAACTCTATTGAGAATCCCTGCAGAGTTTCAGGTTGGAGGAACTTGCATGGGTAGCATTTAAAAAGGGACAGTGAGCCAGGCACAATGGCTCATGCCTGTAATCCCAGCTACTCCAGAGGCTGAGGCGGGAAGATCACTTGAGCCCAGGAGTTCTAGATCTAACCTGGGTAACATAACAAGATCCCATCTCTGAAAAAGAAGGAAAGAAAGGGATTGAAGGAGCTAGCCAAGGGTAGGCTACCTATGTTCACATGTTTCCCTGGGTCTTTCCAGGAAACGGGGACACCCCAGAAACCCAAGGGTCGGGTCTAGCACCCTCAGCTCTCTGGGGATGAGAGTCTTGTCTTGGGTTGGAGAAGAGGCAGAGCAGGGAGGAGCAAAGCCCGGGGTGCGGCCATCCTCACCGCTGTTGTTCTACTCACCCCAGTGCAAGCCTTCCCGTGGCCGCAAGCGTGGCATCTGCTGGTGTGTGGACAAGTACGGGATGAAGCTGCCAGGCATGGAGTACGTGGACGGGGGCTTTCAGTGTCACGCCTTCGACAGCAGCAACGTTGAGTGATGCGTCCCCCTGCCCTCCCCTCACCCCTCCCCCCCAGCCCTGACTCCAGCCAGCGCCTCCCTCCACCCCAGGACGCCACTCATTTCATCTCATTTAAGGGAAAAATATATATCTATCTATTTGAGGAAACTGAGGACCTCGGAATCTCTAGCAAGGGCTCAACTTTGAAAATGGCAACAACAGAGATGCAAAAAGCTAAAAAGACACCCCCCACCTTTTAAAATGATTTTCTTTTTGAGGCAAGTTGAATGAACAAGAGAAGGGAAGAGAGGAAGAATGAGAGGAAGAGGAGGGCAGGAGGTGTTTGTGTCGAAGAGAGAGAAAGACGAATAGCGTTAGGAAAAGGAAGACAAGCAGGTAGGCAGGAAGGAAAGGCACCGAGACCAGGGAGGGCCCAACCTTCACATCCAGCCCTGGCCTTCAGTGATACTCTCGGGGTTTCCCAGTATGGATTGGTCAGGGGGAGAAAGAAAATGACAGAACGTGCCAGGGCCTCTCCCGGATCTGTCTCCCCCTCCAGCCAGCAGTATGGCCAGCTGGACCCCTGAACTTCCTCTCCTCTTACCCGGGTGGAGTGTTGTCGCTCCCCAAATTTATAAAAACTAAAATGCATTCCATTCCTCTGAAAGCAAAACAACTTCATCATTGAGTGATATTAGCTAGATAGGTTTTCGGAAGCAGATCTATGAATATTAAATACATGTGCATATTTCACTCCCCAGACAAACTATTTTTTAGAAACCAATACATGCCCCAATATTGGAAAGACTTGTTCTTCCAGGGTGACTACAGTACATGCTGAAGCCTGCGGTTTCAGCCCTCATTTAATTCAATTCGCAAGTAGCGCAGCAGCCTCTGTGGGGGAGGATAGGCTGGAAAAAAAAGTGGGCTTGTATTTATCTACAAGGCTCCGTATAGTCATATATAGGCATATAAATCTATCGTTTCTCTTTATTTTTTTCTTTCTTTCTTTCAAAGGTTTGCATTAACTTTTTAAAGTAGTTCCTATAGGGGCATTGAGGAGCTTCCTCATTCTGGAAAAACTGAGAAAACCCATATTCTCCTCACACAACCCATAAAAGCATTTTTGCCTGCCTCGAGGCAGAGTTTCCCATAAGCAATAAACTCAGCTGTTTTGTGGGGCACCGTGCTGGACCTGACAGTGATTCCCCACGCGTGTTCATCTGCACCCACAGAGCCAGGCACAGGCCAGCCCTCAGTGGTGCACACGGCATGCACCTCAGTCCCATTTCAGTCTTTAAACCCTCAGGAAGTCACAGTCTCTGGACACCACACCACACGAGCCCAACAGTCCACGATGGATTCCCCAATCCCGCCCCAGCCTCTCCTTTCATCTGAACAGAACCTGTGTTTTGGGAAGCCTCTCTCACTCTCCATGCTAGCAGAGCAGGAGGGAGACTGAAGAGATGGCAGAGGGAGAAGTAAAAAGGTTTAGATGCAGGAGAACAGTAAGATCTGGTTCAGGCCAGAGTAGATGGGGGGAGGAACAGGGGGCTGCAGGGACAGGGGGCTGACTGTCCCATTCTAGCTTCGGCACAAAGTGGCAGAAAGGGGGAAAAGCCAAAAGAACCTTCCTTAGCTTCCCCATGCCTTCCGGGATCTGAGAGGAAAGAGGAAAATGAGAGAATGGGTTGTAAAATAGAAATGAGCTTAATCCAGGCCAAAGAGCCAGGGAAGGTGGGTAACTTCAGGAGGGTGCTAGACTTTAGAAGCCGATAGGAACAAGAATCAGTAGAAACTGGCCATGCTTTGGAATAGGCAAGCCTGTGTGCTCCGCTGCCCACCTTCAGCCTGCGATGAAGGATGGAGGCCCAAGAGTCTTTCCGGCTCTTCCTCCATTCTGGCCAGTCCCTGCCTCCTCCCTAGGGAGGAGGATGGAAGGGAGGCTGGTACAAGCAGGGAACACAGGATTCAGGGATGCTGTCACTTGGCAGCCAGATTCTGAACCAAGAAAAATCCTATTCTCCAATGACTTCCTCAACCAATGGTGGCCTTGTGACTGTCCTCTAAGGCTGAAGATATCCAGGAAAGGGGGCTTGGACACTGGCCAGGAGACCCCTTCGTGCTGTGGACACAGCTCTCTTCACTCTTTGCTAATGGCATGACACAGTGGAGGCCACCTCCAACAGGGGGCTACGAAGAGGAATAGCAAAAAAGCAAATCTGTTTCAACGGATGGAAACCCTACAGCTATAGAACTTGGGGGCTGTGTCCGATGCCCCTGGATAGGACAGTTGGCTTGGGACAGGAGAAGTGCTCAATCTTCATGAGACAAAGGGACCCGGCAGGGCCAGGAGCACGGGACTTGACCTGCCGAGTCAGCACACCCCATCTCTCTGCACAACTATCCCCTAAACCCAACTCACACTTTTGTATGTCTTAGGCCAGTATCCCAAACCTCTTCCACGCCACCCTTCTTCCCACCCATTCTTCCTTTGCATCTTGAGCAGTCATCCAACTAGGATCTGCCAAGCGGATACGGGGGTGCCACGCCCCTAAGAAAAGACTGAGCCGGGAACTACAAGCTCCCCCGACGTTCCTCCCAGCCTGGACCTGACTCCAGAGAGGGGCTCTCTCTTCGCCCGCTGTGTCTGGACTTTGAGCGGGCTTCTGCCCCCTGCGTTGGCTTTCTGCCGCCAGCCATCAGGTCGGGGATCAGGGCCTGGTGTGAGTTCGCCAGACTGTTCCAGTTTCCGAAGTTCATGCCTGCTCACCCAAACCTGTGAGTCTCTTCTGCGTGCAGGGGGTGCTCCTGGGCAGTTGGTCACTCCCTAGAGAAGCTGGGCCTTCATGGACACATGGAACTGAGCCTCCCAAATGGGAGGTCTGGCTGAGCTCAGCGTGGGGAAACCCTGAGAAGGGAGGTGTTGAAGGAAGACAGCACCTCTTACCCTGTGGCAGGGTACGAGTGAGGGAGGCAGGTTTGGAAAGGTGTGAACGTGGCAATCTAAGCAGGGGGCTGCTTAACTCCAGACCGACCTTTGGCCGACTGTCTGCTCACCCAGAGACCTTGGACTCCAGGATATTGATGGCTCCAGGTCTAAGTGCTGCCCACTCCCACACCCACACCCACACCCACGCCCACAGAAGGTCTCTTCCCATCCCCTTTAGACTCGTGCCTCACTCCAGCAGTGGAGAAGACGCCTCTGTCTTTCCCACTACTGCCAGGAGATATGGAAGGCCAGCCACGACTGACGCTCCTTCCTCCAGCCTGCCCTGACCCACCCGGCAAAGCAGGGCGCCTGGGGAGGAAGAGACTGGAACGTGTCTCTGACAGCCAGGCCTAGACAGACAGGCCTGGGGACACCGGCCCCGTATGGGGAGGAAGGCGGGCACAGGAGGCCCTTTTCTGATGACGCCCCTTCTCTGTCACCCCAGCTCCCCACCGCCACCTCTGTGGCCTCCACGGCGCCCCCACAGGTTTGGCCTCCTCTAGAGGGTGGGCCTCCCCCCAACCAGCTGTTAGCAGGACAGGGCTAACCGCCAAGCACCCGCTCAAGGTGGGACAGTACCCCGGACCCATCCACTCACCCGAGAGGGCTTCGGCCCAGGGTGGGAACCTCAGAGAAGAGCGCTCTAAGGAGAAGAAACCCCATAGCGTCAGAGAGGACGTGTCTGGCTTCCAAGAGAGAGGAGGCTCGGTTCTGCACAGTGGAGGAGGGATGAGGGACAGGGGTTTCACCAACCAGCAACCTGGGCCTTGTACTGTCTGTGTTTTTAAAACCACTAAAGTGCAAGAGTTACGTTGCACTGTTTCTCCACTTTTTTTTTCTCTTGGGCTTTTGTTTCTTTTTTAAAACATACTTTCCTGGTTTTCTAACGGAGTATGCAGTTTAGCCATTTCACAGACTCTGGCCTCCTCTCCTGAAATCCTTTTGGATGGGGAAAGAAAAAGCGGGGAGGGTCCGAGGGGAAGGGGACCCCAGCCTCCCTGTGCCTGTTCACCCACTCCTCCGGTCCCCAGCCGGAGTCTCCCCTCCACCGCCACCGTCACACAGTAGCCCACATGGATAGTGCCGTTGTCAGACAAGATTCCTTCAGATTCCGAGTCGCCTACCGGTTGTTCGTTGTTGCTTTTTTCTTTTCTTATTTTTTTTTTTTTGGAAGACAGCAATAATCACAGCACATATTAACTGTAGTTCTTTATAGTTTTACATACATACGTACCATAGCTCTGTTCCCTCCTCTTTTTTGTTTTCAACTTTAAAAACAAAAATAAATGATGATAATCTTTACTGGTGAGATGGATGGAAAAATAAATCAACAAACAAAACCAGTTTGTGAGAAAAAAAAAAAAAGCGGGCATAAAAAAAAACAACACCTGAATGCGGAAGAGCTCTGCTCTGTTTAGCATTTTGTACTTAAGGAAATAAAAACCAAACCAACAAACGATCTCACGTTTTCTTAAAAGGTGAAGATTGCTGTATACTATTTATTCAACTTATAATTTATGTTACTCCTTGATCTTTGTCTTTTGCCATGACAAAGCATTTATTTAATAAAGTTATGCATTCAGTTAGCCTGCGTCGGCTTCCTCCCAGGGCTCAGGAAAGCAGGCAGGGGGCAAGGCCAGCCTGGAATTCTCCTCGGGCCACAGTCCAGAGGGAGTGGAGAAGTTTCCCAGAGGGGTCAGGGCTCAGCCTCTGCTCTGTCCAGAGAGAACCCCATCCCCCAAGACAAGCCCTCCCACTGGAATTCCAGCAGCCCCTTCCCCTTCCATTGGAAAGCCACTACAGTCATGGAACCCAAGCAACCTCCACAACCTCCTCAGGCCTCCATTTCCTTGTGGGTAAAACCTCCTAGAGCTGCTGTGAGGGTTCAGCCAGCTAGTGTCCCCAAAGCCCGAGAACTGAACACTCAGCGCGTGTTCTGCTACTTCCTGTTCTATTATGATCGTTACCCTCTTTGAATCTCAGCCCTTCCTATCAAGTCAAGTGGACTTCATCCACCCTCAGACAAATGGGAAGTTTCTGCTCCTTGAAGAAGAGTTTAAGGAAGGCATTTCTAGAATGTTCCTCCATCCCTCCTCCCACTGCCTTGTTAACTCATACCTCCTAGGATCCTCTGGCCAAGATAAAGTCTCCCCCTGGTTCCTGCCCAACCTCCACCACTGTCTGTGCCCAGGGAACAGAAAAACCCAAGATGGCAGCCTTGATGTCAACCTTCAGGAGCTGAAGAGTGCAGTTCTCACACCCTCCCACCTTCTGCCGCCTCACCCTGTTGTTTTCCTCCCCCCAGTCCCCTCCGTCCCCAGGGCTCTTCGCCTATGGCCATTCCTGGTTCACAGAGCTGCACTGCACACTGCCCCTTAGGCACCCCACTGACTGCACCTCCCAGGCTGCAGGCCCAGCAGCACAGCAGGGAGATAGAGGCGGTGGCATTCTCACTCTGCCCAGCTGAACGGCTGAGGCTGCCAGGAAGACACATGTTCTGTCCGGTCCTAGTCACGGGGCAAGTGGACATCCCCGCCTTGCGATGGCCTGACACCCCCAGGCACACATCCTTCTGGGGTGGCTGAGCCACTTCCCTGACACCTGTCAGCACCAGGTCCCTCAAGTTCACATAGTAGTCTATCCAGCCGAAGAGCGCAGCATTCAGACGCCCGTCACTCAGCCCTCCCTGCAGATACCCTGCAGTCACCCAGGAACCCAGGGAGACTCCTACACAGCTCTCGGGCTACCTGGGCCCAGCAGCGGGGGTGAAAGAGGTGGAGGATGCGTTAAGAGGTGCAGAGAGGGACCAGGGACCTTCTCTGCTTTCCTTTCCAGAGGTGCCTCGAGTGGGGGGACAGGAAGAGGAACTAAAGGAAGACCTACCCCATGGCATCTCCTGCCCCCAGACTGTCTCCTGGCTTCTCAGGGGGAAGCCGCTCACCTTGTTGTACGCATGCACACTGCCTGGAGCAGGTGCAAGCCAAGATCCTTCTCCCCATTGCTCCTCCCTGAAGGCTCCTCTCACGCCCCACCCCGCACACAACCCTAACCCCCTCCACTGTGGTCTTCCACTCCCCTTCCATCTCCTCCCTCCCATATAACCCACATCTGTGAATCCCTGCTCACAGCCCGTGGCCATCAAGGATTCAGGCTCTGGACGGACTACTCCACCCCTGTCCCCCCACCACCCTGCACCGCCGGTGCTCGTGGGACAACTCATACAGCCCCTTAGCATAGTACCCTTCCCTGGGGTCCCCCCGGTTCAGCAGCCTGGAAGCCCTGTCTCCCACCCTCTCCCCAGTGCTATGCTGCTGGTCCAAGCGCTGCCACACACCATCTGCCTTCTGCTCCATCCTCTTAAGCCACACACTCAGCCCTGGGACCCCCAAGGCTCCACATCTAAAATCTGAAATCCCCACTCTCCCACACCAATCGTAGTCTACTATGGGAGTGAGAAGAATCAGGCAAGAGAGCAGAGACGATTTTACCCAAGAGAGACGGAGAGACTTTGCTCACCCCTGCTGGAGTTTTCGATCCATCAGCGCTCTCTGGCTCTGCTGCTTTGCCTAAGGAGACTGGGGCCCACCACTCCACTCTTGGCATCAGCTTGTCTAGGAGTCCCCTGCCCTGCAGCTTCTCAGCACTGTCACTCCTGCGCAGTGCTGCTGAGTCCCGTGGGGAAAAGTGCCACTATTGGGTGAGCTGACATCACCCCAGAATCCCCAGGCTCCAAGGGACCCACATCCTCCCTGGGAAACCTATTAGGGGCCCTAGTCGAATTATCTCCCCCCGACATTACCCTCATTTTTCCAACACACTGAACCACCTCCCCTCACTCCTAGCAAACACCCCGGCCTTCTCCCTATCAGAGAAAACCAAGGCCAGCAGGTGAGGCCCTTCCCATCTCCCCATCCCAACCCCTACCAAGTTATCCACAAAACCACTCATCACACTCTTGTTCCCTCCCCTGCCAGTCCTCCTCTGTTCCTTCCTCCACAGCCCCTTCCCATGCTCTCCCCACCTGCTTGTCTGCCCAGACCCATCAACCATCCCATCTCCCTCCGTGTTGGTGACAGAGGAAAGGGAGAGGAGGGAATAGAGAGGAATCGTGGCCTGCAGACAGAACTGATAGGCCTTGCTCAAGAATCGACATCAGGATGAGAATGAGGGAAAGTCGGGGGATGCCTTCTCCACCTAGTGCCCCTAAAGCAGCTCAAATACAACGCGTCCAATGTTGAACTCATCCAGTAAGCTCAGGCACTTGGCCTGTCTTATCATTTTACCTTATGCCTTACAAAGTACAAGTTCAATAACAGCAACACAATTCGAACTCAGTATCTTCTCCACTAAGCCATCCCTCTTCCTTCTCTTTCCTTCTTCAACCCCCTCGTCTTCTTCCCAGTTCTTCCTCCTCCTCCTGTTTGCTGTCTCAGAGAATGACAGTGCATCCACCCAGCTGTCCAAGCCCGACCCCTGGCCTCAGTCCTGACTCCTCATTTACCCCTTTCATCCAATAAGCCACCAAGCACTAGGAATCAGTGGCCTCACCGACCACCTTCACCCTCCGCCCTTCTCTCCATCTCCCAGCCCTGGTTCATTCAGATCATGCTCACTTCTCACCCGGAAACTTGCAATTCCACCTGCAGGGACGTTCCACCCACTCCCACTCCACATCTTGGCTTCCACGCTGGACATCACAGTTGCAGTTCCTTTTTTTTTAGATGGAATTTCACGCTGGAGTGCAGTGGTATGATCTCGGCTCACTGCAACCCCCACCTCCCGGGTTCAAACTGTTTTCCTGCCTCAGCCTCCCGAGTAGATGGGATTACAGGCACCCGCCACTGCGTCCAGCTAATTTTTGCATTTTTAGTAGAGACGGGGTTCTCGCCATGTTAGCCAGGCTGGTCTCAAACTCCTGACCACAGGTGATCCACCCACCCTGGCCTCCCAAAGTGCTGGGATTACAGGCATGAGCCACTGCGCCCTGCTGAGAGCTACATTTAGGCAGCACTTACTATGTGACACAAATGATTTTATATTCTCAAAGCAAGTCTTTGAGATAGAAATTATCCCAATATTTAAAGAAGAAGTAAATGAGATTCACAGAGGTTAGAAACATGCCCAAAGGCGCATAACTCAAGAGAGTCCAGATTCTGTTCAAAGGCTACCTTACCTCCACGCTCACACTTTTATCCACCACATCTTACTATGTAGCTAGTATTCAAGACACATTGAACAGATTCGGGGATGACAGTCGTGACTGTCCAAACACAGAGGGCATAAGAAGAGGGGTAGCCCGTGGGCATGACCCATGTGTTCACACAGGGCTGGTGCTTGGTTTAATGTTCCGCTATTACTGTCTTGACATTCTTAATCATTTCTGAATAAGGGACTCCATATTTTTATTTTGCCCTGGGTCCTATAAATAAAGTCAACCAGTCCTCCATAAGAACCACGCAGGAAGCAAGTTTCAATGCAGACTCCCAGGCCCCCCCCCCGAGTTTCTAACTCAGAGGGTCTGGGGATAGGGCCAGTGGTAACAAGGTCTCCAACTGAGTCCTTCTAGCCCACTCCTCCTCAATGCAGCAGCCCCAAGTCAAGGCCCAGTGTATGCTCAGCTGCAGTTCCGCGTGCTGCCACACAGTGGCAGTATAGACCCTGTATTTGCTTAACCTTTAAAGACAATTAGTTCCAGGTGAAGGATGTGCCTGACAACGGCACAATCCCTGCCCAGCCAGCCGTCTTCCCATATGGATGCATTGATGCTTCCTCTCGGCGAATGTTTCTAGGTTGCACTGCACGGCAATTTGTGTGGTTCCTGTAGCTAGAGCCGCAGCAGAGGTGCTGCTCACCCACTCATTCATAAAAGCCACCTCTTCAGCTGGGCGTGGTGGTCCACGCCTCTAATCCCAGCACTTTGGGAGGCCGAGGCAGGCGGATCACGTGAGATCGGGAGTTCAAGACCAGCCTGACCAACATGGAGAAACCCCGTCTCTACTGAAAATAACAAAAACATTAGCCAGGCGTGGTGCTGCATGTCTGTAATCCCAGCTACTCGGGAGGCTGAGGCAGGAGAATTGCTTGAACCCGGGAGGCAGAGGTTGCAGTGAGCCGAGATCACGCCATTGTACTGCAGCCTGGGCAACAAGAGCGAAACTCCGTCTCAAAAAAAAAAAAAAAAAAAAAAAGCCATCTCTTTCAGAGGGTTGGGTACAAGAGCACTAAGGGTAATGGAGGGGAAATGGGCAGGGAGGTTGTGGCATCCTCGGAAGCCCTCTGTAAAAGTTCAAAGAATGGAATGAACAACGTGGCAAGCCTGGGGCGTGAGGTCTGGCAAACAGCTGACCTAATAAGGGCCCCATAGTAACCCCTCCCGTTTTATACAGTCCTATAGTTTTCAAAGCACCTTCGCATCCAGTCTCACACTGATACCACCCTGTTAATTGAGGCTGATGTTATCCCCGACAGACAGATGAGAAAAACAGGCTCAGAGAAGACGATGGCATAGCCCCAGGCAATGGAAAACGACATGGTGGGAACGGATCCAAGCCCAGGTGTCCTGACTCTGGCATTCTTCTTGCCTTATCCCTGGTCCACAATCACCTTGGAACCTAAGAAAGGAAAAAGACCCTGCCTGGGCTCCGCAGCAGACCAGTTACATCAGAATGTCTGAAGCTGGTGGCGGCACAAGCGTCCTGCGCATCTCCTTCAGCGCTAGCCACCGGCTGCACAGTAAATTTCTAAGTAATGGAGAAAACCTGAAACTGTTGGGGAAATGCAGCAATCCAAATGGCCATGGGCACAATCATAAAGTTGTGGTGACAATAAATAGAGAGATTGACCCTGCTATGGGAATAGTTAGGAGTTTGGCTACTCTCAAAAAATATATGGAGGAGGCGATTATGCAGCTCCTTGATCATAAGAATCCGAATATGGATGTGCCATACTTTGCGATTCGGTGAGCACGACTGAAAATGTAGCTGTCTGGGACAACCTCCAGAAAGTTCTTCCTGTAGGAGTTCTTTATAAAGCAAAAGTATATGAAACTGACAGTAATATTGTAGTTTAGAAAGGAGAATCGCTCTTAGGGGTTAGCATTGTACAAAGCCCAATTTCTTTCTGTATTTGAAAAAGATCTTGGTCCCCTTGGAATATTAAGAGGTCAGCATGGGATTGTCACAGCTCCACTGTGCTCTGGGGTGCCTACGTACTGAAGTCATTATAAGACCTGTTATAAATTTAAGTCTATTTTAAAACTAAACTTGTAATGTATGCTGAAAATCATTTAGAGTCCTTTATGTAAAAATTTAAAATCACTTCATTTTCAAAAACAAACAAAAGAATGTCTGAAGCTGAGGCACTAGCATCAGTTTTTTGTTTTTTGTTTGCTTTTTCAAGTGCCCCTGTCAAATCAAATGTTCACCACAGTTGAGAACCACCTGGCTTCCCAGGAGACCAGGCGTGGGCTGCTCCACCCGGGAAGAGCAGCTCCACCTGGGAACAACAGCTCCGGTGCTAGAGAGGACACGGGGACGGGCCGACGGCATCACGCATGTGCCAAATGAAAGACAATCAGATCCCGCATAGGGGCTGCTGAGCTTCAGGTCCCAGGTCCATCCAGTGCCCAGAGCCCTCTAGGCCCGCTCCAAGCCTCCCGCCTGCTTCCACCCACGGGCCCAGTATAACTCAGGGGTGGGTGGTTGTCACAGGCTGGAGTTAGGGGTCCCCAGGCCCAGGGCTGGGGAGTTGGGGCCCTTCTGGGGACCTTTTCCTCATCTGTAAAGTGTAGCTAACAAGAGTGCCTGTTTCACAGACGTACAAGGATTCGCGGAAGGAACACACTTTCGAGGCAGTGCCACGTGCTGGCTTGGCTGGGTGCAGCCTGGAACACAACCTCTTGGCAGGGCTCCATCTATTCTTGGGGATCTGGTTTTCCTGCGCTCCAAGAAAGCTCATCTCGTGGCATTTCTGAGGGCTGTCTCACATTCCAGCTAACTTACGTCACACCTGGTAAAGGCCCCGCCATCCCTCTGCCTCTCCACACTCACCAGATGGAAGGTCTGGAAGGTTGTGGGTTGGGCCAGGGCCCTGGACCACGTGCTGAGGAAGGTTGGGGGCAGGGACCGTTGGCCTCAAATGCTGGGCTTTCTCCCCCCATGGCCCATTGCAAAGGCAGGAGTGGGGGTGCGTAAGCCCACTGGAATTCACTGGGGTTGAGAGGCCAGCAGAATAGAATGGCAGATGTAGGTGAGCTCCGACGTGGAACTCTGCTAGGGAAACAGGGCCACATTCTGTGCCTCCTTCCACAGTCCCTCAACCTTCGCTCCTCAACACAGCCGTTTCCGGTTGGTATTTGCTGGTCTGGAGACCAAATCACGTGGGTCCCTTAGAGAGCAGCGCCTGAACTCTCAGTGGTGTCACCTTTATAAATAAGCCAGTGAACCACAGCCCTGCTCCCTTTGGGGACTGAACAGAAATGTCTCACCCTGGGCAGGAGGGAGCTTCCTTTATTTCAGGGGCCAGACAACCCCAATTCCAACATTTCCTGTGCCTTATCTCCCACTGCAGTGTCAGCTGGATGTGGGAGGCAGAAAACTGGACCCCTGCTCCTTGTCCCCCGACCCCCACCCCATGACTCATCCCACCCCTGTAGAGGGCCAGGCAGGGGCCACGTGGGGGCAGAAGCCTCGCCTGGGAGTCCTGGGGCCGCACTGGAAGGTTTCATCTGGATTCAGGAGGTTCCCATTCCTTCCTATTCCCATTTCATGAACAGGAAACCGAGGCAGGGCCTTTCCCATTTTCCTATGGGCCAGGGGCAAAGCTGGATGCTGGCGGGTAGGCCAGCCTCCTCATCTCTCCCTGGAAGACCCCAAAGACTCAGACAAAAGACACACACTTTACTTTTCCTTCCTTTATTCATAAGCAAAAGAGACATAGGGGTTAAAAAATAAAAATGTCTCTCCCCCCTTCCCAAACCTGAACCCCAGCTCCCCCACCATGACTCCCTTCCTCCCCGGGTGGGGGGAAGCAATAAGGGGCAGGTGTGGCATCTGTGGCTAGGAAGAGAGGGGGGAGGTGCCGAGCTCGGTGCTGGTTTCTTTCCAAGTATAAATGCGCGTGGCAGAACTGGAAAGCCCTCCAGCACCCACCACCCAAGCACGCTCTGTTTTCTGCCGGTGCTTGGAGAGGGGTGGGGGCAGGGGCACCAGGCACCGGCTGGCTGCGGTCTACTGTGCCTGCTGGGTGGGCACCCCGCCAGCCTCCTGCGGCTCATAGTAGAAGCGATGACACTCGGGGTCCCCACGGACGGTGGGGGCACCCTCGATCCTCTTCCCGGTGTTGGGGTCCACACACCAGCACTCCCCGCGCTGCCCGTTCAGAGACATCTGGCACTGGAAAGAGAGGAGAGGAGCGTGGAGGAGCCCGCAGCCAGCGGCTTTCCTCCCTCCCTCCACCTGGCGGCCACGGAGCAGCCACGGGAGCAGCCACGCCGTGCAGCTACCCACACGCTGCAGGGCGGAGCGTCTCAACTTCAAATATGTGCCTGGGAACCTTGATAAAATGCAGAATCCTATTCAGCAAGTCCCTGGACAGCTGGAAATTCTGCATGGCTAGCAAGCTCCAAAGTGATGTTGATGCTGTCCACCCAGGCCCTCTCTGATAAGCAAGGCCGTTCCGGATCCTCGAAGATAAAAAGACTCAGTCCCCAGCCTCAAGGAGGCCCCACCCAGTGTGTGTGTGGGTGTGGGTGGAGGGGGAGGGTGACCCAGCATACTGAAGCTTAGTCATAGTGTAAGGTTAAAAACCTCATGCTGCAATCAAAATCAGTTATGTGCCAGGCACTGTGTGAGCAAAAGACACCGCTTGTTCAGTTTCTAACAAATGCAGTCATTTAATCCTCACAACCACTTTGTGAATTAGATGCCATTATTATCGCTGGTTCACAGATGATAAAACTGAAGCACAGATGAGCTAAGCAACTTGCCCAAGGTCACGCAGCTGGTGAGAAGCATAGCTGGGATGGAAGCCAGGCACTCCCCAGCCATTCCAGCTCAAGGTCTCTGTACTTACGCACAAGCTAACTGTGCCTACATTAGTACCCAAAGGTGCAGCAGACAGCCTGTTTTCCATGAGAAGTGATCAAGTTTTTCTTCTGAGCTCCAAACTGAGTTAGCCAGCTTACATTTAGAGGGCATGTACACAAATAGCCTTTTTTTGTTTTTTTAAATGGAGTCTCACTCAGTCGCCCAGGCTGGAGTGCAGTGGCATGATCTCAGCTCACTGCAACCTCCGCCTCCTGGGTTCAGGTGATTCTCCTCCCTCAGCCTCCCGAGTAGCTGGGATTACAGGTGCCCGCAGTCACGCCCAGCTACTTTTTTGTATTTTTAGTAGAGACGGGGCTATACCATGTTGGCCAGGCTGGTCTCAAACTCCTGACCTTGTGATCTGCCCTCCTCGGCCTCCCAAAGTGCTGGGATTACAGGCGTGAGCCACCACGCCTGGCCCACAAATAGCTTTTAATGCTAAACTCATATTTAGAGGTATCAGGGTGCCTGGATGGTGAAGACAGTGGAGAGGTGAGACCCCTGGGCCATCAGCAGAGCCCTGTTCCCATCTCCCGGCTCCAAACATCCATGCTTCAGGTCAGCCCAGACTGCCATTAGAGCCACCAGGGGAGCTTTATAAAATCCCACTGACCAGCCAGGTATGGTGGCTAAACGCCTGTAATCCCAGCACTTTGGGAGGTCGAGTCAGGCAGATCACCTGAGGTCAGGAGTTCAAGACCAGCCTGGCCAACATGGTAAAACCCTGTCTCTACTAAAAATACAAAAATTAGTCAGGTGTGGTGGTGGATACCTGTAATCCTAGCTACTCAAGTAGGCTGAGGCAGGAGAAATACTTGAACCAGAGAGGCAGAGGTTGCAGTGAGTGGAGATTACGTCACTGCACTCCAGCCTGGGCGACAGAGAGAGACTCCATCTCAAAAAAATACATAAAAAAAAAAATAAAATCCCAATGCCCAGAAAGCACCCCACACCCACAAAATCAGAATCTCTTGGGGTGGGGCCCTAATCTCTGTATTTTTTAAAGTTCCCCAGAAGACCCCAGTATGCAGCCAGGGCTGAGAACTCATGCTTGAAAACAGGATGATAGCTGGCACCTCCTCTTTTATCCTATTCCTTCCCTCTGTCTCACAGGAAAGGCACAGACACACGGGACAGTGAGGCGGGGGAAGCAAGGGATGGGCTAATATGTGCCCAACCGCCTGTAATCCCAGCACTTTGGGAGGCTGAGGCAGGTGGATCCCGAAGTCAGGAGTTCAAGACCAGCCTGGCCAACATGATAAAACCCTGTCTCTACTAAAGATACAAAAAATTAGCTGGGCGTGGTATCGTGCTCCTGTAGTCCCAGCTAATGCGGAGGCAGAGGTTGCAGTGAGCCGAGATCGCACCACTGCACCGTAGCCTGGGTGACTGGGCGATACTGTCTAAAAAAAAAAAAAAAAAAAAAAAAGAGCCTCCTCTCCCCACGGCTAGGCGAATGAAGCCAGCATCTGACCTGTCGGAGGCAGGGAGAAAAGCCACACCCTTCCTAGCCTGGCAGCTGGCACCCCAATCCTCCTGGTGACAGAAGTCTGGGTTTCCTACTCAGCCTAGAACTCAGAGGATTATAGGCGGGTGGGGCAGAAACAGGGCACATCTGGGGCTCAGGGCTGAGGAGGAGCAGCTCGGGCCCAGGCTGGCAGCACGCTCACCTGTTTGAGGTTGTACAGGCCATTCCTGTCACAGTTAGGGATGTGCAGAGAGTACAGGTGCTCCAGGGGGCCCCGCTCATCCGGAACGCGCATGGTGGAGATCCGCTCCAGGACCTGGTCCAGCTCCTGCTGACAGGGGGTCTGCGAGCACAGACAGCAGAGGACGCCCAGAGTCAGGATAGCAGGCCCACAAAGCACAGGCCACCTGCCAACTGCAGGAAGAAGCTGCTGCACAGGGAGGGGACTTTCCCATGGTAACAGCCAGCAGGTGGCACAGGGACTTCTGACACCCCACCTGGGGATCTCCTTGCCATGCTGGGTCCCCAACCCTAGACCCTAAGAAAACTGTATAGATGGGAATGTTCACTCCCCTCCTTGCTCTGTGACCATGGCGTTCATGTATCAGAATGGGCTCTACCTCCAAATATCAATCCAAGTGGTTGTCTCCAGAATCTCTATGCCCCCACCCCACGGCCCAAGCTCCATTTCTTTCCATAAAACCAACCAGGGTCAGGACCCAAGGTGGCAGAGCTGGGCAGGAAAGAAGAGGGGATAGCTCAGTGAGAGACGCATATGGCAACAAGAGTGACTAAGTTTCAGGCCAGGCGCAGTGGTTTGTGCCTGTAATCCCAGCACTTTGGGAAGCTGAGGTGGGAGGATCACTTGAGTCCAGGTGATTGAGACCAGCCTGGGCAACGTAGTGAGACCCCCATTTCCAAAACACAAAAAACAAAATTAGGCCGGGCACAGGGGCTCACACCTGTAATCCCAGCACTTTGGGAGGCTGAAGTGGGCAGATCACCTGAGGTCAGGAGTTCGAGACCAGCCTGACCAACATAGAGAAACCCCATCTCTACTAAAAATACAAAATTAGCTGGGCGTGGTGGTGCATGCCTATAATCCCAGCTACTTGGGAGGCTGAGCCAGCAGAATCACTTGAACCCAGGAGGCGGAGGTTGCGGTGAGCCGAGAGATCATGCCATTGCACTCCAGCCTGGGCAACAAAAGCAAAACTCCATCTCAAAAAAAAAAAAAAAAAAAAAAATTGGCCAGGTGTGGTGGTGCACACCTATAGTCCCAGCCGCTCAGGAGTCCCAAGGGAGGCAGAAGGATCACTTGAGCCCAGGATTTGGAGGCAGCCGTGAGCCAAGACGGCACCACTACACTCCAGCCTGGGCAAGAGAGTAAGACCCCATTTCGGGGAGGGGGGAAAAACAGTAAGCAAGTTTCAGAGAATCTGTCTTCATCTCTGGGATTCATTTTCTTTGCCTATGTTCCAAAACCGTATGGAAATGTGGAGGGTTTCGAAGGAAAGAACATCAAGAAACCACATGTCCAGTCTATTTCACAGCCAGAGACACTGATCACCCCAAAGGTCAGTTTGTGGAAAGAAAAGTGCAGTGCCTGCAGGTCACACCAGACGAGGATCTTATTGGGATGCCCTCCTCCAGCTCCCACACATCCTCCCACCCCTCCCACCACACCTGAGCCTCACTGACCCTGGCAGGGGGCGGTCGCAGTATCTTGGGCTCCTCCGCACCGAGGTGATGTTTGCTGCCCTTGCCCATCTGCCGGTGCTGCTCAGTGACCTTCTCCCGCAACACGGCCAGCTCCTTCATACCCGACTTGAGGGGCTTCCGGCCAGCACCGCCTACCCCGCCCAACATGGTCACGGCGCTGTCTGCGTGGTTCTCCAGGGGGCCTCCTTCCGAGTCATCGCCATCGTCTGCAGAGAGGAAGGGAAGAAGTGCTCAGGTCCCATTTCCTGAGAGATGTGCCCTCTGGGAGCCACCGGAGCCCTAACGATGATGAGGGTGGAGATGACGCATGGCTAATGCGTGCCACCGACTTGTTAGGGCCCGTGCTGAGCAATTTACATGGATGATCAATTTCAGCTTCACCCTAACTCTTAAGTGGGCACTACTAGCACCCTTCCCAACTTTCACAGATGGAGAATTTGAGGCTCACAGAGGTCAGTTACTTGACCAAGATCACAAATCTGAAAAAGGGATGGATTCAGGATTTGAACTCGGGCTGTCTGACTCTAGAAGAATGACAGGGACCCTCCTACAAGGCAAAAGCAGAACAGAGGCACACAGAGGGACTAAGGCAACTGAAAGGCCCCGGCCATGGAATGGACTTAAGTCCTTTCTGGGACCTCCCAGATTCTCCCACTGTAACCCCCAGTTTAAAGTTTATGGTCTGGAAGAGCACCAATTAGTTGAGTTTTTTAAAACTTGTGCCACAGACATCACCGGGCTGCAGCACGCATGGCAAAGGAGAAGGTGGAAGGCCATGTCGCCACCCGGAACCCGGTTCCAGCACACCCTGCTGTCACTCTGCATTTGCCAACCTGGCCCCACCTCAAAGGTCCCACAGTGCTCCTCCAAGGCTGCTACAGCTCTGCCCCATTGATGTTTCCTCATTCCCAAGTCTGTCTGTGCAACCCACCCCAACCCCATGACACTGAGAGCCCCAAGAATAGGAACTATGTATGACTCCTTCAACTTTATAGCTTCAGCTGACTGCAGGGCTTTGCCTGTCCAGGAAGCATCCATTAAGTCACCTTAGACTTTCTTTGACCTTCTGTGTGCACAGCCCAGGTCAAAGAGGCCTTGAAAGCAGCTCCAGCCTGCCACGGTCTCACTCTGGCTGAGGCACGTCCAGCCAAGGGAGGCAGAGAGGATCTGAATTGCATGGCAGAGCTGTAACTGGGAGACAAGCCCGGGCAGGCTCCAGAAGGGCAGGGCCTCAAACCACCCAGCCCCGGCCCCAGCCCCCTAGAGACACAGCAAAGCAAACAGCCCCAGACCACGCCACCCAGAGCTGCTCTCCTGCAGGTCCCAACAAGATCTGGGTGGGTGCAGAAGGGGTGTTTTTCAACTGATCTTGCACATTTTCTCTTCCCCATTAATGCACCTTCAAAAACTTACAGCCCTGAAAACACAAAGGAATAACTCTTAAAGTAATTCTATACAAGGTTATTCACTCACTCACCAACTAAGGGAGGGGGCACCTCTTCCATGACCGGGACGGGACCAGGTGCTAGCACTCCAGCAGCACCTGCTGCCAGGGCATGTCCAGCATAGGCCCCAGCATACGGAACATTTGATGGAGGTTTGTCCTGTCCCTTCCCCTTCCTCCAAGCCTGATAACTAGTCAGTTTTCACTTGCTATCCAGCAGCATCCTTTAGAAGCCGGCACGCCATCACCAGGGTAGCAGCACTGGTTAAGGGGGTGTAGTCGGGTTAAATCCCAGTTCTGCCATTTTCTATATCAGGTGCACGTGTTCTCCCCTGCACAGACCATCTTTGTGCCTCTACTTTCTTAACTGTAAGTTGCTGGGTAGTAACAGTTCTTTCGTCATAGAGCTGTTGAGTATGTAAAGCAGTTAAAAGACGATTTAGGCTGGGTACGGTGGCTCACACCTGTAATCCCAGCACTTTGGGAGGCTGAGGCAGGTGGATCACTTGAGGTCCGGAGTTCGAGACCAGCCTGGCCAACATGGCAAAACCTTCTCTGCTAAAAATACAAAAAATTGGCCAGGTATGGTGGCTCACGCCTGTAATCCCAGCATTTTGGGAGGCCGAGGCAGGCGGATCATGAAGTAAAGAGATCGAGACCATCCTGGCTAACACGGTGAAACCCAGTCTCTACTAAAAATACAAAAATTAGCCAGGCGTGGTGGCACATGCCTGTGGTCCCAGCTACTCGGGAGGCTGAGGCAGGCGAACTGCTTGAACCAAGAACATGGAGGTTGGAGTGAGCTGGGATTGCACCACTGCACTTCAGCCTGGCAATAGAGTGAGACTCTGTCTCAAAAACAACAAAACAAAACAAAAAGTTAGCTGGGCATGGTGGCACGCACCTGTAATCCCAGCTACTTGGGAGAGTGAGACAGGACAATCACTTGAACCCTGGAGGCAGAGTTGCAGTGAGCCGAGATCTCGCCATTGTACTCCAGCCTGGGCAACAGAGCGAGACTCTGTCTCAAAAACTAAGTAAAAGACGACTCAGAGCACAGAAATTCTATATCCATGTTGCCAGTGGTTATTACTTTGATGACGATGATGATGATGATGATGATAATGAATGCCCCAGTTATCTGCCACTTCAGCAGCATGGAACCCAACCAAGAACCGGGAAACAAAAGAAAATAAGCTCTGAACATCCTAATAGCTGTCACCATGGCTGGGCATGTTTAAATGTTGGCATTTTCCACCCAAGATGAGGGGAGAATCATCCCGCGAGGAACCTTGACAGTTCACAACTATGCTGCTCCAGGAAGCCTGGCTTCTGGACGTCTGGTTTCCAAGGCTGCGGCAGAGAAAGTCAACAAAATTAAAGGGAGAAAGAAGGAACGCATGTGGACAGTAGCAAGAAGGATCAAATGGCAGAGAGGAAGGAGGACAGTAAGAAAACACACTAACTCCGGGTACATTTTGTCCATGGCAAATGATGAATGCCGCGCCCCTCAATGACCCCTGGGGATGCCCATGTCTTAGAGCCCAAAACAAGAATTATGTTAATGATGATGGTCTTGGGACATCAAAAGGGGGAATTAAAATTTTACCTATTCATCGTTTTAAAAGACTTTTATCCAAAATTGTTGAACTTTAGAGAAAGAATTGAAATACTTAAATGTACAAACCTCTGACACCTGGAAAATTATTTTATCACGAATGGGTATTCCCACAGGGGCTCTGGGGAGCCTGGGTTGTACCATAAATGAAGCCAGCACAGATTAAATTGTTCCAGCAGCCCGGCAGCCCGGCACCACTGGCAGGAAAAGGCGGATTTAGCGAGCGCCTCCAGGCTGGGTGGGAGTCCTGCTCTACCATGTCTAATCAGACCTAGCCACTAGCCCACAGCTTTCCTCATCCATCTTGCCCTGCCTCTGTGCTCCTCCACATGGAGAGCAGCAGACACTCAGGGGCCCAGAGAAGCAGGCTGAGTGAGTCCCCCCACTCAGCTGCCTGCCAGGTTCCCAAGAACAGGGACACTGAGTGACCCCACCATGCGGCACAGATCTCTTCAGTACCACCAGGTCCACAACCTCCTAGATGGTTAGTGTTGTGTGGAGCAACCACGGAGGAGAGCCCCTCTTCCCTCTTTAGATGGACCCCAGAGGTCAGGAACAAAATGGTGAAAGAGAAAGGCCAGGGAAAACCTCTAACGCATCACAGACGCCCATACAGTGCACACACTCATCCCCAGCCTCCCTGCCTCCACCCCACTGCCCTTCCCAGAGAGGCTTCCATGTCCCTGGACCTGGGTGGGCCATCTCAGGCTCCCTGCCCCTTTCCTCTGCAGACCAAAAACACAGGAGGAGAGCAAAGTGACTAGAAAGTCCCCCCACTCCCACCCTGCCCTGCATCAGAACATAGAGAGAACCTTTTGCCTCCATCCCAGTTACTCAGGATCAAAATGAGAAAGACAGAATGAAGTGGGAACCTCCAGTTGCCCTCACCCGAGCCCTTGGTAGCTGACATCACCCTGCTCACCGCACCCTGCCCAGCTTTGTGCCCACAGAGGCAGGAAGGATTTCTGGAGACCTCCACACTGCATTCTGCTCAGAGGGTGTTAGAGAAGACGCAAGCCCTGAGAGTCTGCTGCGACAGCACCCTGCCACCATTTCTGGAACTCTCCACTGTGGACATGAAGGCTGTGATGCTCAGAAACTCACCTGGCTGTGCCCTTCTGGGAAGTGGCTTGGGTGAAGGCAGCTGGTCTCTATTATGGCTACAATGACATGTTGTCTGGTTGGAGAAGGAAAAGGCAGCTCATGTGTAGCCCTATACAGGAGTTTCTGGGAAGGCTCTGCTCACCCAAACCCGATGCCTGGAACATCCTCTGGGATGGGGGTCTCCACCCTCAGCACTACTAATAGCTGGCCAGATAATTCTTTGCTGCAGGGGGCTAACCTGTGTACTTAGGTTCCTGGCCTCTACCCAACAGAAACCAGTGGCACTCTCCCCAGGTTGCAACAAAAAATTTGTCTTCATTCGTTGCCAAATGGCCCCTGAGAGGCAAAATGGCCTAGAGTGGGAATCACTGTTCTGGAATGAGGCGTTTAGCCCAAAGGCTGAAAGTTGACAGCCCAATGCTGAAATGACTCCAAGCCCCATATAAAGCAAATCTGCTTTTACTATATTCCACATGTACAGCTAAGACCCCTCCGCTACCCTTCCATCTGCAGCCACACTAGTCCACAGCTTATTGAGTGCAGAGCATAGTCTTTCCTGGGCATTTCAGAGGACTTTTCAGCCTGTAGCTCCCTCTTCACTAGGCCCTCTTATACCAGACAGTGGCCAAAGAAGCATCCCTTGGCTGCGTCCCAGAGGTCAACCCAACATTAATCCTCAGAAGAAGGCCCTCTGTAATCTCTGAAAACACATTTGAAGAAAAAGAGGCACACATAGATAAATGTGAATTTGGGCCTGAAGGCTCCAGGCAAGGCCAACTTATCCATTAGGCTCTGCAGGTACAGTGCCTAGAACATGTTTTTATTTCTATTAACATCAGAAAAAAAATTAACTTTTAGGTCAAAAAGTCTAAATGTATAATATTAATACATTTGCATTTATTAAACCAGTTATAAAATATGGTTTGTTGTGTTTTGGTTTTGGGGAAAGAGTCTCAGTGTCACCCAGGCTACAGTGCAGTGGCACAGTCTCCGCTCACTGCAACCTCCACCTCCCAGGTTTGAGCAATTCTGCCTCAGCCTTCTGAGTAGCTGGGACTACAGGCATGCACCACCATGCCTGGCTAATTTTTATATTTTTAGTAGAGGCGGGGTTTCACCATGTTGGCCAGCTGGTCTCGAACTCCTGGCCACAGGAGATCTGCCCACCTCAGCCTCCCAAAGTGCTGAGATTACAGGCATGAGCCACCACGCTCAGCCGTATTAGTCCATTTCCATATAGCTATAAAGAACTGCCTGAGACTGGGTAATTTACAAAGGAAAGAGGTTTAATTGACTCATGATTCAGCATGGCTGGGGAGGCCTGAGGAAACTTACAATCATGAGAGAAGGCAAAGGGGAAGCAGGCACCTTCTTCACAATGTGGCAGGAAGACGTGCCAGGCGAAGAGGGAAAGAGCCCCTTATAAAACCTTCAGATCTCATGAGAACTCACTATCATGAGAAGGACATGGGGGACCCAACCCCAATGATTCAATTGCCTCCACCTGGCCTCTCCCTTGACATGCGGGGATTGTGGGGACTACAATTCAAGTTAACATTTGGGTGGGGACATCAAGCCTAACAATATCACCTTGTCTCTGCTAAAAATTCAAAAAAAAAAAAAAACAGCCAGGCATGCTGGTGCACACCTGTGGTCCCAGCTACCTGGAAGGTTTTGGTGGTTAGATCACTTGAGCCCAGGGGTCAGGGGCTGCAGTGAGCCATGATCACACCACTGCACTCCAGCCTGGGTGACAGAGTGAGAGCCTGTCTCGAAAACTAAAAAATAATCATTTTTAAATTTTAGAAATATATCTTCTTTTTACAGAAGGGCCCACAGAGGCAGTGTCCAAGGCCCAGATGTCACATGCAACCCTGGCTCCAGGTCCCAGGAGGCAGGGGCCAACTGGGCAGTGTTCCTCCAAGAGGACAAAGTTGGTTTCCTGTCCTGAGATGTCCCAACCTCTCTGAGGTGAAGGTCGTTTGTCCACCCTCACAGAGGCCACCTGGATTCAAGGGTATGTTTCATTCCATTTCTTTATTGATCTCAGCACTGCCAATGAACATGCCAATAAGATGAAGAAATCCACGGGCCTGGTTTGCTGATGCAGGGTCTTTGAAAGATGGTTTAACAAGACTATGCGTCAGCATCTGTTTCTTTCTCCAGAACAGGCTTCTGGACTCAAATCCAGTGGCCAGATCGGAACTCTACATCTTGAAGTGGAAGCCCAGGGAAGGGAAATGAAAGAGTTGACCTGGCAGAGATCACAAAGCATTGTGGGCTGATAAGAGCCTTCATTCCTTTTTACCGTTCCCAGCCAGAGATTCAAACCCCAATGTCTAACTGCCTGAGTTGGAATTTCAGATTTTATCAGTGAGCTGTGCCGCACGAGACAAGTTCCTTAAGCTCTGTGCTTCCATTGTTCATCTGTAAGAGGACAGACAGTGTGCACCTCCAGTGGGCCACTGGGAGGATCCAAAGAGACACTGCCTGCATCTACAGTGAGGGCCCGGCACACAGTAGGTGCACATGGGGTTAGTGCTTAGCCACTTCCATTTCCTGCCCACTAGGAAGTACCCACATAGCACCCCCCCACACCCTCAGTCAGACACAGGCATCATCACATGTTACCAAGTTCTTCTCATATATCCCCTTATAGGCTGTAGGAACAATCCACAGGAAAACATTCCAGATGTCAAACTCCAACTAGAGATGGAATTTGCCCTCAGAACAAAAATACCAAGTTGTATTTTTTTTCTGCCTAAGAGAGTTAAGTTCAGAATAATATTAAGCAACCACTTATGTATGCAACTCCATGGGCTATGGTGCAAAGGGCACTATAAGAAATGGTTCTTAACAACCGAATGACATCAATGGAAAAGGTTCATGGGCTTAGAAATGGTTGACAGGAATCCCCAAGGCCCCTGATGAGACTTTTCCCTATGGATTAGTAAGCACTGGCTCTTCTCCCCTACATAGCACCTGGAGAAATGGGTCAGCACAGAAGCAAAGGACTTAACATATGGAAGGTTGAGCTTTTCCAAAGAAAAGTCAGGGAGATGACAGACAACCCCAGGGCCATTAGTGGGGGGCTTGAAGGGCAGGGGAGAACTCTCACCCCTGCCTTGGGTAGATTGCCATACCTTTCGACCCCTGAAGGAGAGTTGGAGATAAGGTAGATGGGATGAGAACAAATGGATCATTGTCCCATTTTACAGATGGCAAACCTGAGCCCGGATGGACTTCAATCTGAATTCACAGGAGCAAACACAACCTCTCTGCCATTATCAGCAGTGCTTCACAATTGCCATGGGGTCCCTACATTGTCTTTTGACCCATTCTTACTAATTTAGTCAGGAGAGCAGCTGGAAATTGACAGCCCAAGAGCCTTTATTGTCCACTTCTAAGCATTCATACCCAGGTTTTCAGACTTAATTTTGGCACAGCCCATCTTCCCAATGTAATCCAGTTTGTTGTATCAATGATCTTATTCAACAAATCAAACCCTTGTGTTCAATAGAAACTGACTCCCTTAAAACCTCATTTTCTCCTAGTGCACTGTTCTGACCTCAGTGCTCTATTTGGAAATTGGTGATTCCTGATCTATGAGAGACCTTAAAGCTCTCCTAGGAACCTAATCCCCAGGAATCTCAAAGTAACTCCCCAGTCCCTCCTGCTTGGAGGGTGTGGCATTGGTCCTCATCCAGACCTGGTGAGGAAATGAGACCTTTTCCCTAGAACAATCACACATCTTCCTAACAGCTCAATGTGTCTCTTTCTTTCTTTTTTTCTTTATTCTGAAGAAAGCCTTACCATTTTCCAGGCTTCTCTTCCTACCTCATGATTATCTTGAAATCTAAGAGCAGGCTTGGGGAGGAGGGGTATCACAGAGATGATCTAAGCCAACCCTGAACTTATCATTCCTCCAGTGAACTCACCTCTTGCAACAGGTGCATTCCAAGTCTTTCAAGAGTTGATTCTGAGTAATGGGCCAGGGGAATGAAGGCTGGCTGCCGCTGCTTCCTGGTTCCACCCTAGCCAGGCAGAAAATTCACATGGCTCCGTCTTCATTAATTTATCCCAAAAGGCACTTAGCCTTGACATACGTTGGGCAGCAGAATAAATACTAACCACCATTCTCCTCCCCCTGCTATCTAGATGACTCCACTAACATCCATAGCAGTGGACGATTCCTTGACAAACTGGAACGAGCAATGAAAACCAGCAGTCAAGAACCCTGAATGCCAGTGCTGCCCCTTGGGATTCACTCACGAGTCAGAACCTTTAACCTCTGAGCTCATGTCTCAAGTCTGAAAAATGATATTAACAATTCTGCTAAAATGATAGCTGCTATTAAACAGGACATGGTATTATTGCCCCTCAAACTCTCATTGTGGGCAAAACCAGGCTTTAGAAAAAAAAGTCTGGTGGCCGGGCAGGGTGGCTCATACATGTAATCCCAGCACTTTGGGAAGGTGAAAGGCTTGCTAAAAATACAGCCCTAGACCCCAGCCCCAGAAATTCAGAGGCAAGGGCTAAGGAGTCTGTATGTTGAATGATCCCTCTCCTCTCAAGTTCTGGCATTCTCTCCGTTCTGTCTGGGTTTCCCTGAGAACTTCTTGGTGAGAAGAGAACGATGCCTCTTCTTTTTAAGAGATGTGGCCTCATGTACACGCTTTGCAGAGACACCACCTTGTGAGCACATCCACTCATGGGTTTATAAACAGACACATAAGCATGTCTGGATACATGCAGAGGGGCCTTTCCTGGCCAGGTGTCATGGAGGTTTCTAGAGCATGCCCTCATGCTGCCATCTCATCTCGGGTTCCCCCCTGGGTGAGCAGAAACAGCATAGCCTCTCCAGAGCCTCCCTGCCTGTGCACTCTCCAAAGGGCTGCTGTATAAACATCAGGGTCATTCCTGGAATTGCAAAGACCTGGGGAGGGTCAGGGCTGAGACAGACAGTTCGGGAAAACAAAAACATGCTCAAATTCAGCCAAGGTCTCTGGGGCCCCATGAGCCAAGCTATCCTTGAAGAGCCAGAGAAATTGATATCAAGATGGCAAACAGCACTATCAGCTTTCATTCCTTTCCGTGGGTCCCAAACATTTCTCCTCGGGTTCAACTAAAGCCATCTGGAAACCTGGCAAGGTGACCTAGTGGCTGAGGCCCAAGTGAGTAGAGTGTGCTTTGATTCAAACTTGGACCAGGGACTATGGGAATGGGAAGAATGTGCCTGACCCAGCAATTCTACTTCTCTCTCCATGTGCACAGGGACACATGCACAAAAATGTTCATTACAGCATTATTAGTGGTTGTAAAAACACTATAAGCAACCAGATCCAAAAGTCTTTCAACGTGTGAATGGAGAAATAAAATCAGTAGGGTAATACAAAGGAACACTATACGGCAGTTAAAAAGAACATCTCTGACCTATGTATGTCAACATTAGATCTCAGAAACCTAATGTTAAGAGGGAAAATAAAACCTTTAGGTACATTTTCAATTTATTTTCACAAAACAATTTACACAATATTAATCATTTATCATATATATGCATACAGATGCAATATATGCAAACATAGGCTTATTAGTCATCTAACATATATATGCAAATCTGCTTAGCTAAGAAAGATAAACACTAAGTACTGCGTGCTAGTGGACAATATGTCAACCACTCACGGTTCTGGGTGGTAGACTGGTGTTATTACAATGTTCTTAGCACTTTTCTGCATTTTTAAAATCTTCTTTTAAAAAAGTCACCTCTTAAGTGCCAGGCACACTGGCTCACACCTGTAATCCCAGCACTTTGGGAGGCCGAGGTGGGGGGATCACGAGGTCAGGAGTTCAAGACCAGCCTAGCCAATACGGTGAAACCCCGTCGCTAATAAAATACAAAAATTAGCCAGGCATGGTGGCACATGCCTGTTGTCCCAGCTACTTGGGAAGCTGAGGCAGGAGAATCACTTTAACCTGGGAGGTGGAGGCTCCAGTGAGCTGAGATTGCACCACCAACTCCAGTCTGGGCAACAGAGTGAGACTCCGTCTCAAAAAAAAAAAAAGTCACCCCTTAATGTCATCCACCCCCACCTTCCTCATCAAGCAGAGCTATCAGTAACCTCAAGTGTCCCTGAAACCCTACTGGTTGGAAGAGGACCAAACAATAGTGACATAGCAGACTTCCCACCACTCTCACTGGCCAGTACAATGTTACCAAGGTCACTTGTCTGCCAGACTGAACCTGGCCCTGGGCTCCTGGCCAGTTCTCTATGCCATGAAGAACTTGGAAATGAGTCAGAAAGAAGACCCAAAGATAGAAGAGGGTCACAGAATTAAGAAGGGGAAGATGAAGTAATCAAGATGACTCAGGCTTGAGAACCGATATTCAAGGGACAAGCCCATCCTAGTGTGGCCAGAGGGTGCTGAGTGGTGGAGGTGACAAAGGGCCAGGAAAACCCAAGGGAAGGGAGGGAGCTGTTCTGCCTCCCCAATAGCCAGAGAGAAAACAGCCTTAAACTAAAACAGGAGAGATCCAAGTTAGAAGCCATCTAAGAATTTCATAAGAACAAAACAAGTGATAAATTGCAGATGGAAAGAAATTGCACAGACTCCCTCTGGTATAACTTAGGAGAAACCTTTGGAGAAGGAAGAAGGAGGAACAACACAGCCTCCAAGAGTCCAAAGGCTGCCATTTGATCACGCTGATGAAGAACACTGCTGTAGGTGGGAGGATGGCTTGAGCCTGGGAGGTGGAGGCTGGAGTGGGCTGAGATTGCGCAACTGCCTTCCAGCGTGGGCGACAGGGCCAGACCCGGCCTCAAAAAAACAAATAAAAGCATTTTTTTTTTAAATTTTAGAAAGAAAAGCACTGCCGGGTAAAGTCTTCCAGTAATTTGACCCAACTTTCTTCACAGCACTATCGCCTGAGTGCATTGCCAAAAAGCTGTAGGTCTGTGCGCTGTCTTAGTCCTCCTAAGAATGGAAGCTTCTGGAAGACGTAAATTTGGTCTTAGCTTCCATACAGCTTTCCATCCTTAGTGAATGGAGGAGAGAAAACGTTCTGCGTGCTCAATTTACACTTTTGGAAAAGACACTGCTTTTTTCTTCCAAGACTGAAGTAGAAGCCTGTCCCACTTGATTCCTTACTTCGTAACTTCAGTCACCATAAAGGGACTTCATTATTTAACATCAATATCTTCCCAAGAGCCTTGGTCAAAAGGCTAAAAGAGCTACCTGTTTATTTGCATAGAATGTATATACATCTCTACAGACTTGGCTTCTTCTTTACTCACCTTTTTAAAATGCTTTTCTTGCCTCCCTCTAGCATGAAAAGCATGTGTTACAGGTGGTAGGGCCACTGCTTTTTTAATAAAGTCTCCTCGCTGACACACAGCATATACTCAATTAACGTTTACACATTAGAAAAGGTGACCATCGGACATGGTTTGGCTGTGTCCCCACCCAAATCTCATCTTGAATTGTAGCTCCCACAATTCCTACATGTCATAAGAGGGACCCAGCGGGAGGTAACTGAATCACGGGGGTGGGTCCTTCCCATGCCATTCTCATAATAGTGAATAAGTCTCATGAGATCTCACGGTTTTATAAAGAGAGTTTCCCTGCAGAAGCTCTCCTGTCTGCTGCCATGTGAGACATGCCTTTCACCTTCTGCCATGATTGTGACGCCTTCCCAGCCACTATACCTCCATTAAACCTCTTTCTTTTGTAAATTGCCCAGTCTTAGGTATGTCTTTATCGGCAGCATAAAAACGGACTCATACACTATTGAATGGCATCTAGCACTTGCCCAAGAGTACCCTGTTACATTAACTCTTTTTCTCGCTCTTCTGGCCTCTGCCTCACCATCTGGAGCCCATATCAGCAAGAGTGGCTAAGAGTCAAGAAAGGCAGTGAGCCAGTGGAGCCATGAGATGAGATAGGAAGGACACGTGCCTCTCCCAAGACCCACATTCAAACAACTCAGTTTCGATGATGCAACCCCATAGCCCTGCTCCCATAGTGTAACAAAGGCTGAATCCTACCAACCTCTCTCCCACCACCCTCCCCTTCTACTGTCCTCTTCTCCATTCCCGTAACTCTGTTCTCATATACTCCAGGCCTGACTAATTGAACCCACAGGATGCAAATGGAAATTTTAAACCTGCAAAGATGTCCAGAATTGCTGGCCACTCTCAAACCAGCACAAGAAGTGTCTTGAATATAAATAAGTGTCTTTAAATAGGTCACCATGCTTTTCTCCATCTTCAACTAAAGTTCACTAATTTTGTCTGACAGTGTATCATATCAATCACCTTCCTTGGCTATGCTCTCATGGTTTTAGAAGCAGTGAACTAAACCAGAGACAACCAGCAGAGTCTCAAGTGGGAGGCCTAACTTCTAGAGCACAAATGGGACATGGTTGGTCATTAGTTCGTAGAACCACAGGCACAATGGCCTCGAGGGTCATGACTGCCCCCTGGAAAACTCTCAACTATTGACTCCTCTTCTGGACTCACTGAAGTCTTGCCAAAGCAAAGGGCAGCTGTCCAGGTAAGCCACACTCAAGGGAATAAGCCACACTTGCTAACAGGAGTCCTGAAACGACCAATCAGAAAACATCCAAAAACAGGTGTTTACCATTCTCCTGTTCTCCTGTGTTGCAAGAATCAAAACCTGCACTACTTCATTTGATTACCTGAGTTTCTGTGCTATGCGGCTTGCATGTTTAACTTTATTATCAAGCAGGCACATGAGGTTGATAATTTCTTATCCGCTTTCACACTTGATAAATGAGCTATAAAGTTGGAAGCCAACTGCACAAAGTCACATAACCAGTGGCCAAAATCAAACCCGGGTTGTTAACCTGGTCGCTAAGGAAAGACTCAAGCAAGACCTTTTGGCCCCAGGGCTTCATTTCTTCCCCTCCCCATCTCTATGGGACCCCCCCACATCTTCTCACAGGAGGCTATCAGTCATGTCAGCAGCCCTACCCAACTGCAAAGACCTCTTTGATCCAGGAAACTCGCCCCACCCCCACCCCCTTTATTCTGCCTGACACACCTCCTGCCACCGTTGCTATAGCAACTGCCCAGTGTTATCAGGCAGTCATAGGAGCAGGACACAGGGCACAAGAGAACTGCCATTTTCATTTTTTTCTTGGCCTCAGGCATTTTAGAAAACAAGTTCACCATCTGGAGGCAACTTGGCACCTCCATCCAGAAGCAAAAACAATAGACCTAAAAGAAACTTCCTAGAGAGTTGCATAAAGGAACATGTTTGAGAAGGTATGCCTTAATTACTACCTCCCAGGGAAAAGGAGCTTTTCCAAGAAGCAGTATGTAATTCACTGCTTTCCTGCATGTGTGAGTCTGGTGCAGTGGAGGGCTGGAAGAACAATCTGCGGAACCAGACTGCAATCTGGTCTGTGCCTGCCTTGGCAGCTGAACCTGAATGTAGCCTTGATATCTTCATTTGTCAAGTGAAGAGAATCTCGAGGCTAAAACGGAGCTGGAGCAGGAAGCAGGAGGCGGGGGAACAATATAAAACAAACAAACAAAAAAGCTTTCTGGTAGAAGCGGATGATGTCTAGAACAAAGCCATTTTGTTTAGCACTGTTGTATCACTTACCCTTTGAGGTGGCACCCTTTGCTTAGTGCCAACAACTCTCTGCACCCCTGGAATCCAACCTGAATCCCTCCAGCTAAAATGTCCCCTCTGGCTGAAATGCACACCCCCTCAACTTCTAATAGGATGGAGCACAGTGAGTAGATACTCATTCCTCCCCACCTCCGACCTACCAAGGCCTTCTGGGGCTCAGTCCCCTCTTCCCTTTGACTTCCTGGCTCAGAGAGCTCAGTTCCTTGAATGAACACAGGCTGCCACACCTTCACCGTCCTCCACTAATTAGATGCCTCCCCAGGCTTCACTAGAGGCCAACGACACCAGGGCCTGTGGGCCAATTCCTCTGCCCAGCAACTGGGGGTTTGCCAGCCCCTGCCCCCTTCTCCCCAATCTTCACCCCTGCCCTGCCTCCCAACAGCCAGGAAGAGATGTGGGGCTGGCAGCCAGAAGGGCCTCAAGGACTGCCAAGTGTCCCTCCCCCCGCCCACAGAAAAAGGAAAGGGAAAAAATTCCTGACTACAGTTGCTCTCTATTTCTTTCCGGGAGAGCTGGCTTTCTGAGCAAGGTCTCCCTCTGAGTCTTGACTGACACCCAGGGGCTGAGCCAGCCCAGATCTTCCCTGGCTTTGTTAAGGAACGGGAGTGGGCAGAGAAGGGGGAGGGAAGAGTCAGGGGTTAGTGGCCAAGGAGGAGGAGAGGCATAGGGAGATATGGTCCATTCTAAAGGAGAAGAAAAAAAAATGACATCCCATCCAGCCTGCTCCTTGTGAGGGTAGAGACTGGGAGCAGGTAAAATTACCGTGGAACTGAAAACCAACACATTTCTCTGGACCTACTCTCCCACCTGTAAAATGGGCTTTTCCTTTTCTGCCTCCACTGTGAAAGTCCTCCAAGGGTCTAAGGCAAGCTTGTCCAACCTGCAGCCCAGGATGGCTTTGAATGTGGCCCAACACAATTTCGTAAACTTTCTTAAAACATGATGAGATTTTTTTTTGCAATTTTTCTTTTAGCTCATCAGCTATAGTTAGTGTATTTTATGCCCAAGACAATTTTTCTTCCAAGCAGCCCAGGGAAGCCAAAAGATTGGACACCCCTGGTCTAACGTGACCATCCACTTGGATTCCCAGTGGCAATAGTGTGCTTTGTCCCCACTCCTGATTTCACCGTAAGTATATTCTGACCCTCAGAGACTCAAGCATCCTCCTCCTCTGCTTTCCTGGGGCCTTGCCTCATTCGATGCTGGAAAAGAAAGTCTTCGGCATCATTGTGCACAGACAGGCTGCCGTTCAGAGGGCTTTTTGGTACCACAGAGGGAATCAGACATTAGGTAGAACCTCAGTAGTCAGAAGACACTCCCCCAACCCAGCATTCCTATGGAAAATCCATCAGCCCCTTGCAAAATGGGATGCTGCCTCCCCAACTCAGGAGTAACCTCTGGAGACAATGTAGCAAGAAAACATCACTTTTTTGGAAAGAGCTTCCAATTTCTTTGCCAGGATCAAGTTCAGTGCATTCTGGCATCCCAGGTTCAGAGACGTGAAAGGATCATTTTCCTGGTGCAGGAAATGGGTCCCATAGGGGGTCCTCACTGGCTTTGATGACTGCACAATTGCACACCCTTGAGCATGCCATATGTGCTAAACGTGCTAGGACCACCTGGATTAAGTTAATACTTAATACTATTATTCTAAAGTTTGGATCCTTGTAGACATCCCCTGGAAGGCCATCTATATAGAGGACCTTCCCCGACCCAGAGATGTGGCCTCACAGATTCTCCAGAGCTCTGGAGACTGACAGCCAGAAGGCTAGGTCTTCCAAGTTGGCTGGCCTAGTCAAGGAGGAACTCAGGCCTGTGTTACCTGCTTATGAGCAGCAAAGCCAGCATGAGAACCCAGGTGTCCAAGCTATGGGGCCACCTCTATTCCCCCATAGTCCCTCCCACCCCCATTCTAGACGCTGCAGAGGGAAGCTCCCATACCAAAAACAGTCAGCCCTAGATGTTAGGACATTGGCCCCAAAGAGCACTGCCTAACTAATCCATTAAAATTGCAAGCCTGGCAGGGCACGGTGGCTCACACCTGTAACCCCAGCACCTTGGGAGACCGAGGCAAGTGGATCATGAGCTCAGGAGTTCGAGACCAGCCTGGCCAACATGGTGAAACCCCGTCTCTACTAAAAATAAAAAAAATTGGTGAGGCGTGGTGGCGGGCACCTGTAATCCCAGCTACTCGGGAGGCTGAGGCAGGAGAATCACTTGAACTTAGGAGGCAGAGGTTGCAATGAGCCAAGATCACTTCAGCCCAGGCGACAGTACGAGATTCCATCTCAAAGAAAAAAAAAATGCAAGCCTGTTGGCCTCCAACCATTTATGCACCATCAACTGCATTTATGTTGCATTTAAAGTATAGTTTTATTGCCCTTTCCATAAACAGCCTCGCTACAGCCCTGTAAGGTAGGTTGGAGAGGTATGGATATTTCCATTTACAGGTGAAGAGATGGAAACCAAGTAAATCATCACCAAAATGCAAGAGCTTAGATTTTACATGTAGTTCATATCCTTACACATGTCTGCGTAGTTGACCCAGGGAAGTACTATCAGTTTCTGATTTATAAATAAGAAAACTGAGGCTCAGCAAGAAGAAATCTCTTACCTTGGATGATTAGTATGTGGTAGACCACCTGGGATTTGAACCTCCAGAGTAGAGTGGCCTGCCTGACCATTCCAGTTTGGCCTTCATTTAAAGGCCAGCTAACTGTCAAGGAGAAGATATCACTTACCAAGATTATTAAGGCAGTTAACATGTACAAGAACCTACTATGTGCCAGGTACTTGCCATCATCACAGCCGCATTAACACACACCTTGGGAAAGAGGTAAAATCACTGCTATTTTACCAACAGGGAGCTGGCATTGATGGAAGAGCCTGGCTAACTACTCTAGTATTAAGAGACGGGTCTGGCCAGGCACGGTGGCTCATGCTTGTAATCCTAGCACTTTGGGAGGCGGAGGCAGGTGGATTACCTGAGGTTGGGAGTTCGAGACCAGCCTGACCAACATGGAGAAACTCTGTCTCTAATAAAAATACAAAAATTAGCCAGGCATGGTGACACATGCCTCTAATCCCATCTACTAGGGGGCTGAGGCAGGAGAATCACTTGAACCCAGGAGGCAGAGGTTGCAATGAGCTGAAATCATGCCACTGCATTCCAGCCTGGGCAACAGAGTAAGACTCCATCTCAAAAAAAGAAAAAAAAAGAGAGAATGAGACAGAGAGAGAGAGAGAGAGAGAGAGAGAGAAACATGTCTGTACTGGAACCTAGGTCAATATGACAGCAAAGGCCAGGCTTCCCGCATCATCATCTGCTACCTGCCAGCTCTTCTCTCAAGAGGCCCACCCTGTGACCCTTCTGCCCCTCTTGACTGACCGCTGTATGCTGGCTACTTACAATTGTGAGGTAAGTGCCCCATACATCACCTGCACATGTCAGGTGTCCAGGAACAAAACTTCTGGCTGATAGGGTCAAACACATTTCTCTGCCAACAGCACAACTCCTTGCCTGGCCATGGAGGTAGAGGGGTGCAGTGGGAAGGTACCCAGGTGAGCCTCTCGGCGCTTTCTTAACGCTGCCTCACTCAGTGTCCACACCTGTGAAACGGAGGTAGAAAAGCCTCCCTTGCAGGGAGGTGGAAGACAGGAGACAAAGCAGGCATAGAAGCTGGTTCATAATAGGGCGAGGACAGATGCGAGCACCATTAATCTCCTGGTGACTGCCTGCCATCTCAGTGAAATGCTAGCCAGAGACAGGAGAAGCAGAGGGGTCTAGAATATCGCCAACCAGGTCATCAGCTTCGCTGATGAATTAAAACATCATCTCCCTCTTCTATGCCTTGGTTTCAGCAGGAACAGCACTAATGCTAAGCCCCCTAGGAGAGAATCACCATTCCCTGGCCTATAGAGGTCCTTTTCCTCAAAGCCCAGTCAACCACCCTCCTCATTTAAGGATTCCAGTTTTTTCAAGCAGTATAGTCTCCAGTCACCTACATAGTGTCCTTCTGATTGGATGGATCTCTGAGGAAGGCTGAGACCACTCTATTTTCCATGCCATTTTTGAGACCCACCCACCTACCTAGCAAGCAGTCAGGTGTTCTAGCTCAGCTGGAGTAGGAAAGGCATGGAAGGGAAAGGAAAGAATGGTCTGCAGGGACCAAGAGGACAGGATGGAAAAGGCAGGAAAAGGAGTCAGGAACACAGGGAGAAAGGCTGAGACGAAATGTACTCCCTGCATTCTGAGTTACTTAAGAAATAAAAATAGGCCGGGCTTGGTGGCTCAGGCCTGTAATCCCAGCACTTTGAGATGCCTGAGGTCAGGAGTTCAAGACCAGCCTGGCCAACGTAGTGAAACCCCATCTCTACTAAAACTACAAAAATTAGCCAGGAATGGTGACAGGCGTCTATAATCCCAGCTATTGGGGAGGCTGAGACAGGAGAATCACTTGAACCCAGAAGGCAGAGGTTGTAGTGAGCCAAGATTGCACCACTGCACTCCAGCCTGGGTGACAGAGCAAAATCCCCTCTCAAAATAAATAAATAAATAAAAATATTAATACAAATAAAAATAACAATTCCCAGATACACAGTCTCAAAAAAGAAAACTGAGCTTTTTTCTTTTGGAGAGTGTTCTAGAATGCGGGAAGGACCAACAACAAAGCTGGAAGCGGATGTGGCCTCACAGCCCCTTTCTGTTCTGCTCCTCCCTCATTCCTTTCAGCAGCCCCCTGCCCTGTCCTACCAGGCATCATAGATATTTACCTGTTCTCCATTTCCTTTGGTGAAGAATTTTCAAAACTTCCTCACATAAAAATCAAGCAGTTGTGGCCAGGCACGATGGCTCATCCCTGTCATCCCAGCACTTTGGGAGGCCAAGGCGGGAGGTCCACTTGAGGTAAGGAGTTTGAGACCAGCCTGGCCAACATGGTGAAACCCCGCCTCTACTAAAACTACAAAAATATTAGGTGGGTGTGGTGGTGCACACCTGAATTCCCAGCTACTCAGAAGGCTGAGGAAGGAGAATCGCTTGAACCCGGGAGGCAGAGGTTGCAGTGAGCCAAGATCACACCACTGCACTCCAGCCTGAGCAACAGAGCGAGACTCTGTCTCAAACAAAAAAAAAAAAAAAAAAAAAAAAAAACAACAACAACAAAAAATTGAACAGCTGTACCTCCCATTCTCTATGGCAGTTAACAGCCCAGCTGAGAACCAACTGGAAGCCACCTGATGATGGGGCCAGGGAACAGTTCCCTCCAAGTCAGCCCTCAAAGGTCAGCTAATGAGGGAATGGATATGCTCCCACTTTCAGGTAATCCATGGCATTTTTTTTGAGACGGAGTTTTGTTTTTGTTGCCCAGGCTGGAGTGCAGTGGCGTGACCTCGGTTCACCGCAACCTCCACCTCCCGGGTTGAAGCAATTCTCCTGCCTCAGCCTCCTGAGCAGCTGGGATCACAGGCACGCCCCACCACACCCAGCTAATTTTGTATTTTTAGTAGAGATGGTGTTTCTCCATGTTGGTCAGGCTGGTCTGGAACTCCTGACCTCAAGTGATCCACCCACCTTAGCCTCTCAAAGTGCTGGGATTACAGACGTGAACCACCACGCCCAGCCCCCAAGCCTGAAGGAATGATTTGCCTTAAAGTCTTAAAGCTCAGTCCTGAAGTAGGCCAACAGTGAGAACCATCTAAGCCTCTCTCTTCCCTCTGCCTGACAGGAAACTCAATAGTCCACTTGGCCAACAGCCCTGGTGTAGACAGGCCCTCAGGAATACAATAGATAAGTTATCCTCTCCTTCTAGGCTCTACCACCTATTCTAACCCAGAGATTCCTGTGCCTCATTTTTCTCAGATTCCTTAACATTGTTACATAGAATTTTTCTGTTCTCAAACCTCCCTCAAATATCTTTTTTAAAGAAGTGGGTCATTACGACCTTTACACAAAGGGACCTATCGCAGTAAATGCTTTGGGCATATGTGGAAGCTGAGTAGGGAAATTTCAAACAAAGAAGACCTAGATTCTGCAGCTTTCTCAAACTCCAGCCCACCCCTTCAGAGAGGCCCCCTCCAAGGCCCGGGTGCACACTGCCACACCCTGCTTGGTCTCCTAGACAGGCGCTTCCCCATCTCCTCCTTCCACGAACAGTGGTGACTGGTGACTCAGGCGGTGGCGCTGCTTAGCAGAACTAGTGCTGGGAGCTCTGTCCAGATGGGGGGAGGGGAGGTGGAAGGTAGTGGTGTTAACAATCAGTGACAGTAGATCCCACTCATTTCCCTGGTCTATTTTACGACTTTGAACTCAGTATGCAAATTTATGCAAGACGAGATGCAAAGCAGTACTGAGCCAGAAGTCCCGTTGCTTTTCTCCCCCTTTTTTTTTTTTGAAGCTGCACTGAACCACTGTAAATCAGTGCTCGCCTCTTCCCCCCTTTATTCTTCCCTGGCAACTGCAGATGCAGAGCCTCCCCAGGCCCACTCACCCGCCCGCCTGCCAGTCTGTCCTGGGACTTTGAATGACTACACATTTCTATAGCACCTTTATACGTGCAGCGGGCCAGACCGCCACTTGGGCGGCCCCGCCCCTCAGTATAATCCCCTGCTTTGTACACGGTAGGGAAGGAGGCTGAGGAGATGCTGAGGGGGAACCAGTCCAGCCTTGCCTGAATTTTGAAAGGGCCTGGCCTGGCCCAAGCCTGCTCCCTCCTTGGCCCCTGACATTTCTAGGCACTTCTGTCCACTCCACCACCAAACACACACATGCTTTTGAGTCCCAACTTCCAGCAGATCTCAGGGTCTCCTTTCGGTTTTTCTTTCACCCCTTCCCCCGAGTCTGACTTCTCAGTTTCTTTGAACCAACAAGCCCCAGCCCATCGTCGCCGTCGCCGTGGGATAGAGGCTCACCACCACCCACTCCTTCCACCCACTGATGTGCCCACCCCCACCCCTGCATCCCTGCCATCCCCAGGAAGCCAGCAACACTGCCCCTGAGTCCCGGGAACAGAGACAAAAGAGCTAACAGCAAAGCCGGAACTGCTGAGGTTCGCTGCCTCGAAATAAGAGGGTATGTTTAAAATTCTCAAAAGCAACCTGCTCAAAGAGGAATGCAGGCTGGAGGGGGGTGCTCATTCTTCGGAGGGAAGAGAAGAGGGGCCGGGAGATGGAGTGGGAGGCAAAGGATTCAGTGCTAAGATCTCTGTCTGGGGCAGACCCCACCCAACTCAGACCCAGCACTCTCCATCCAGTGACCCGTCTCTGCCCCAGCCTAAGACCCTCTCCCGCACAAAAGCCTCCAACCTTGACCCCCTTTTCTCCTGCACCCTTGCAAGCCCCGGCTCCTTCCCAGTGTTCCCCTCCCCCAGCCCGACTCTTTCTCAGGCACCCGACGTTGGTCACTTTTGAGTGCGCCCACTCCGCCTCCAGCCCCGCCCCCTACCTTCCACCCCAGCTTAAAATCCCCTCTTCCCAGGCTGGTGAACAAAAGAAAAATGCGGAAGGCGTCTGGGCACTGGGGAGGAGAAGGCAGCCGGGGCAAGCTGGCGGAAGGGAGTCCCATAAGCAGGCAGAAAATCCAGAGTGACATTCTTCCCATGAACTCACCCCATTGTCCCTGGCCTCCTCTGACAACTCCCCCCACCCCTCCTTCAGGCTCCTGGGAAAAATGAATGGAAGAAAATCTGCTGCATCTGTTCCTGGCTAAAGACCCTAACCGGCTTCAAGGATTTGGGAAGTAAGGAATTGGTTTTCTTTTCAGGCTTAGAGTGAGACGAACAAAGGGCAGGAAAAAAATAATAATAAAACGTTGAAGAAAGGCATTACACACTTTATTCAAACAGTCAGCAGCCCAACCATTCTGTGAACTTAGACGCCTTGCAGAAAGTTCACCCTGCTGAGGAAGATGTTCAGTTAGTTTAGTCAGAGTTCAGCTCAGAAACCGCACAGCACCTCCCTCCCCGGTAGGACCTCGAGAGGTGATGAGGAGGAACGCAGGATGGGCAGACGGGCACCCCGCAGTGAAAAGACTGAAAAGACTTCGTCGGGCCTCTTTCGCTTTCTTGTTACTTTCTAAGAGAAGCAGGAGGGAAGGGTTAACTTCCAGGCAGGCTAGGGAAGGAAGCAAGCCGAGGGAGAAGAAAGGGACAGGGGAAGGAGAAGAAAGGGACTGAGGGGCTCCCCTCGGAGGAAGCCCTAACTTGCTCTGTACTCCAGAGCAAAATGAGCCAGAGAAACAGAAGAAAGAGCTCAACTCTGACCCCTAATTCCATTCTCAAGGAGAACAGAGAAAAAACAATAGAAGGCCAGGAGAACCGGGAGGTGGGGGTGGTGGACTTACAACGACCTTAGAAGCTAAAAAGCAAGCATTCTTGTTTTCACTTTTTCAAGTTTGAGAAACTTAGACTCACTTGCTTTTTAAACAACAGGAGCAGGCAGTGGACACATTTCACCACTGTCTCCAAGAAGAAAGAAAATAATTACAGCTTCCTCCCACCACTGGGGCAGGAGGCTTTTGCAATTTAAAAAAAAAAAAAAAAAAAAAAGTGAGCTCCTTAGAGCCTGGTTGTGTCCCTCAAATAACTTTTTGGGAGGGATGAGGGCCCCTGAACAAAGAATCTCGGGTCCCCATTGTATCCTACAGGAAGGGGTGGGGGCGGGGGTGGGGGGTGGTAACACATTTCTCCCGCCTTTCGACTTGGGGCCCAGATGCGAAACTGCACAGCCTGGCTGTCGTCGTCCCGGGACTGCAGCCGGCGATCGGGCTTAAGTTACATGGATTCAGCTGCTAGGAGACCCCTTGCCTACCAAATGCCTCCCCTTTTTATTTTTCCATTCAACGTGGTAGCAAGAGCCCTGTTCGTTCCCTAGGGAGAAATAGCAGTGTTCGTTTTAATTTTTCTCCTAAGCCACTCATCCTACAAAGTACCAAGTCCTGTCTTGCCACCTCACAACCCCAGTAGAAGAAAGGGTCCCTTGGGACGCCGGTGCCTCCTCCTAGCCTCTCCTCTTCCAAGGTTCCTGGCGTCATCGGCGCCCGGCAGCCTCCGCCTCCCAGCAGCGATCCCACCAGGACCCCTGGATCCTCAAGCAGTGCCCCAAATAAGCTTCGAGTTCCTAATCCCACGGATCTGACCACCATCCTCCTTCTCAGCAAATCCCTCCTCCAGAATAGAAGTCAGGGTCCGTTCCACGCGGGTAAGACTATGGCAGCAGGGACGTCTTTCCTCTCCCCACTCATCCCCACCAAATCAGTCTCCAGGGCTCTTCCACTTGCTCTAACTCCAGTTCCCCTCCCCGGGCCTGACTTTCGGGTCCCGCTCGCCACAGTCCCCATAGATCTGGTGCAAGGTCTCGGCTCTGCCTCCCCTACAACCGTCAGTGAGGTCCGGCCGCACGCTTCTCCCCTGCATCACAGCCGCCCGCCGGGCTCCCCGCTACCCTCCAAGTTTCTCCCAACTCTTTGTCCCAGGCCGCGTTACCTGCAACCTGCTCCGGGCTGGCGCCGTTCTCGGCGTCCCGGAGCTTCTGACAAGTGCCCGCGCCCATGACCAGCGCCTGCAGGGGCAGCTCCGAGCCAGGGCGAGGATAGCAGCGCAGCCCCTGGCCGCAGCGCGGGGTGTAGACGCCGCACGCCTCGCCCTCCAGCCGGGCGCACACCGAGCAGCAGCCGCAGCCTGGCTCCCGGACGAGCTCCGCGCAGGGCACGGGGGTGGTTCCTGCCACCGAGGCAGATGGCGCGACCGGAGGGGGTCCGCAAGCGGCCAGGCGCTCGGGCGTGCAGGGTGGGCAGCGGAACAGCACTTCGGCGCGCGCCCCGCCGCCGCCGCCACTCGCACCCAGCAGCAGCAGCAGCAGCGGTAGCAGCGACAGCGCGGGGCCGCCCAGTCTCGGAAGCATGCTGGCGATCGGCGGCGCGGCGCGGCGCGGCGAGCGAGCGGGCAGGTGGCACGGTTCTGCAAGCGCGGGAGCCGCTTCCTCGGCTTCTTCCTCGTCCCTCGCCGCCGCAGCCGGGTCTTAAAAGGCCGGCTTCTCCCCGCCCCCTGCCTTCTCCCCTCCCCCTTTTGGAGACCACCCCCTTCCCCCGACATTCCCGCGCGCGGGAAAGTGCGTGCGCGCACGTCCGTTCGCCCACCGCGCCTCGCTTGCGGGCTCTGGGGGGTCCCCTGCTCTTCCCGGGTCACGTCCCTCCTCCCTCTTCTGGCCCTGCCTCTCTGACTCCTGGAGGAGAATACGGATAACTCGCGGGTTTGGGTAGGACCGGCGTGGCGGTGGAGAAGAGAGCGTGCTTTTGTCTGCTCTCAGTTCAGTTCGCGAGGACTTCGTTTGTGCACTTCCCATGTGGCCGGCACTGGGCTAACGGCTGTGGAACACAAAGGACATAAGGCACCGTTTTGACCTTCAAGTAGATTTCAGTCGGCTCGCACCAACTCCCTCCATACTAGGGTATCACCGGCCACTATAACGTGGCTCGGAACAATGGCTTGGTGTTGGGTGGGTCCTGCGGAGTTTCGGAGCCGTCTGACCACGCTAGACCCAAACAGTCCCGAATGTTCTTAGTAACTATTGCAGTTTTCCAAAGCTGGGAGCTCGTGACTACAACCTATGAGAACCCGAAGTGCAATGCCCTGCAAATACTGCTTCCTTTCTCTGCCTCAGAACCCCCTTCTGCCTCTGCCCGCTAAAATAATCCCTTAGCACCCTGGGCCCCCGCTTACAGATTCCGAGGCTTTGTTGCGGGACAGATCCCAGAACCCCTGCTGCAGGGGTCTTGGAGAGGTCAGATCAGCCCTCCAGGTGTGAGAGGCCCGCTCTGGGGTAACGCCATTTATGGCTGTCTTCAATAATACAGATGGACAAGGATGGCCTCCTTTCATTGTTCTGTTTCATTTACTGAGCCATCTACCCAAGCTGCCCCCAACCCCCATCATTCCAGGCTGGACAAAGCCTTAATCATCAACCATCCCCTGGGTTGTGACCCTAACAAAGACCCCTGTCAGAGAGATTCTCTTGGTGAGAGATGGGCTATTAAGCTGCCTCCAGCCCAGGTTTAATCTCCCTAACCTCAGTGTCCCTCGACTCCGCCACTCTGGCTCTTTCTTTCTTTTTTCTTTTTGTTTTTTGATACGGAGCCTTGCTCTGTCGCCAAGCTGGAGTGCAGTGGCACGATCTTGGCTCACTGCAACCTCTGCAGCGAGACTCCGTCTCAAAATAAAAACCACACACACAGAGAAATGGGAAAATAGGTTGGGGATCAGAAAGTGAGTCCACCTAAGCCAGAGTTCAGGGTGCTTGCAGAGAGCAATTCGGGAGGCAGGAACCCCAGTTGACTGTGTGGAAGTTTGGCTTTATATGCTAAGCAGTAGACATACAGCATCCATGTTTGAGCAGAGGAAGAGATGGACAGAGCTGGACTTCTGGAAATCATTAGCACTATGTAGAGAGCTAATCTGAGAAAAGCAAAAAGACAAAGACACAGGGAGGGTCGTGGTCATTTCACCTTCATGCTTCCTGATGTCTTGTGCCTGCTTTTGTAATATGTTTCTGTTGCCCCCCACTGCCACTGAGCGCCTACAGAGTAGGGACAGGGTCTAGCACAGTGCCGTCCAATAGAAATCTGCAAACCGCAAATGTGAGCACATGTGCAACTAGTAGCCATATTAAAATATAGTAAAAAATTTTCTAGTAGCCATATTAAAATATAGTAAAAAGAAATAGGTGATATTTATTTTAAGAATATACTTAATTTGGCAGTATATCCAAAATGCTATCATTTCAATGTGTAATCAACACTAAAATTAATGAGAGATTTAACATTCCTTTTCCTATACTAAATCTTCAAGTTCTTTTTGTTTTTGGAGACAGAGTGTCGCTCTGTAGCCAAGCTGGAGTGCAGTGGCATGATCTCGGCTCATTGCAACCTGCGCCTGCTGGGTCCCAGTTCAAGCAATTCTCCTGCTTCAGCCTCCCAAGTAGCTGGGATTACAGGCACAAGCCACCATGCCCAGTTAATTTTTGTATTTTTGGTAGAGACGGGGTTTCACCATGTTGGCCAGGCTGGTCCTGAACTCCTGACCTCGTGATCTGCCTGCCTCAGCCTCCCAAAGTGCTGGGATTACAGGCATGAGCCACCGCGCCCAGCCTAAATCCTCAAGTTCTAATGTGTTTGTTATACAGCACATTCTGGTTTGAAGTAGCCAAAATTCAATGCTTCATAGCCATGTGTGGCTAGCTAGCTACCAAATTGGACAGCCCACAGGCCTAAATACGACCTGGCACGTGGTAGGCACTCAATAAATATTTGTTGAGTGAACGAAAAGTACAATCTCTCAAAATATTCCTGACAGGGCCCCTCATTCTCTTTCTGTCTTAATTGCAATGCCCAGCAGCTGGGGATGAAAGGCTGCGATTAGTCTGTTAAGAGGCTAAGGGTGACATTCATTTATTCACGTGCAGCTCCTCACTTATCTTTTGAGATTCATTCTCTTTCCACCTCCTTTTAAACTTCTTGATCTTTTAGCCAAGAGCAGTGAAAATAAGCAAAGTGATGCTGACTTGACAAATTCAAAGTACTCAATGAGATTTCTCTTTCTAATGAGCCTGAAGGCCACACCCAGTTCCTTTCTCCTAGTTCCCAGGTTAATGGCCAATTTGACCTTTCTCCACCCTAAATACACACAAACTCGTAACAAAATAACCCCATCTTTTTAAGGCCTTTCCTAACCGCTCCTGAGCCTCACTCAGAATCCCACTCCACAAAGGCCAGCGGCTATGGAGGCTTGAATCACAGAGCATCGTCAACATATGGAAGCCTAGGAGACGCAGCGGTACTCAGACCAGGACCCAGAGCTGGTTACTGGCTGGCCTAGGACTCAAGCAGTTTGTTTGTTACTGTAGGCCCAGGGCTAGAATGGTGCCTGCACACAGATGCTCAAAGAATATTTGTTGAGTGAATCCAGGTTTTTCTCTCCTTGTCTCTTGCTTTGCCCATCCCATTGTTCCTAGAGCATTTCTCACTTTAGATTTCTCATGAGTCCTCTGTAAAGGTATGTCCTTAGGCTTGACAGCCTGTCTGTGCCCAGCAGTGAGGACTGGTTGAGAGATGGGGACAGGCTAAGACTGGTTTTCTCCCTTCCCCTTAATCCTTGACTTTTTCCATCTCAACTGTGTTTTATAAACCCCACCCTTACATGGTTTACCGTAACTAGGTACCACCTGTACTATTATTTACATAACTTTTTTAAAGTAAGGCAATTCACTCTTTTTTTTTTTTTTTTTTTTTTTTGCCTATGATCGTTTTTAAAAGAAACTTTATATCACTACCATAAACGGAAATCCGGTATAGATGGTAACCATGAAAATAAACACAGTGAAAAAAACAATGTTATTTGATTCAAGCTGGATACCGTTGCCTGCTGAAGCTTCTGAAGCTGGCACCCTCTCCCCAAGTTAAGAAAGATGAGACAATCTAAAAGAAGCATTCAAGTTAGGCTAGACCCAAGCTGAGATTTTTCTCCACAAGTCATCAATAGAGGAACGGTTTTTTTAAAATGTTATTGAAATATACACACAAAAAAAGTGGGTAAACTAGATAAATATCTACAAATGGACCACATCACGTAGCCAGCTCCCAGATCAAGAAGAACATTGGCCAGACACAATGGCTCAGGCCTGTAATCTCAACACTTTGGGAGGCTGATGCAGGAGGATCACTTGAGCACAGGAGTTTGAGACCAGCCTAGGCAACATGGTGAAACCCTGTCTCTCCAGGAAAAAAAAAAAAAAAAAAAAAAAAGCCAGGCATGGTGGCGCGTGCCTGTAGTCCCATCTACTCAGCAGACTGGAGGCCTCAGCTGGTTATTATCCCCATGCCCTGCAAAGGTAAACATTGTCCTGACTTCTACTGGTGTGGACGAGTTTTTACGTAAATGAAAACTTAAAATAACCAGTATTTGTGTCTCCATCTTCATTTGCTCAACATTCTGCATGTGAGATTCACCCATATTCTTGCATGTAGTTGTAGCTAGTTCCTTATTGTTGAGTAGTGGTCCACAGCAGGACCACATCACAATTTAGTGATCCGTTCTATTGTCGAATGGACATTTGGATGGTTTCCAGTTTTTTACTATCATGAACACAGCTGCTGCAAACTTCCCAGAACATGTTGTTTTTTGAGTATGTGCACATATTTCTGTTGGGCCTATACATAGACATGGAATTTCTGGGTCATAAGGTCCACATGTGTGCAGCGTTAGTAGATAGAGCCAATAAGTTTCGCCAAGTAAATGTATGAATGTCTACTCCTATCAGCAGCACCTGGGGTTTCCACTTGCTTCCTATCCTTGCCAACAATTGATGCTTTCCCTCTTTTCTCAATTCACCAGTTCTGGCTGAACACCGTCTTTATTCACAGTGGGCTGTTCACAGTGGGGCTTATATATGTATGATAAAATAGGAGGAATTTTTAAAATATAATTTCAACGTTTATTTTAGATTTAGGGGGTGCATGTGCAGGTTTGCTATATGGGTTTGTTGCAAGATGCTGAAGTTTGAGCTATGAATGATCCCATCACCCAGGTAGTGAGCATAGTATCAAAGAGTTTTTCAACCCTTGCCCCCTCTGTCCCTCTCCATCTAGTAGTCCCCATTGTCTGTCATTGCCATCTTTATGTCTATGAGTACCCAGTGTTTAACTCCCACTTACAAGTGAGAACATGCGGTATTCTGTTTTCTGTTCCTGTGTTAGTTCGCCTGGGATAATGGCCTCCAGCTGCATCCATGTTGCTGCAAAGGACGTGATTTCATCCTTTTTATGGCTGTGCAGCATTCCATGGTGTATATATACCACGTTTTCTTTATTCAGTCCACCATTGATGGGCACCTACGTTGACTCCATGTCTTTGCTATGGTGAATAGTGCTGCAGTGAACATGTGATTACATATGTCTTTTTGGTAAGATAATTTTATATATATATATATGCCCCATAATGTGATTGCTGGGTCGAATAATAATTCTGAGTACTTTGAGAAATCTCCAAACTGCTTTCTACAGTAGCTGAACTAATTTACATTCCCACCAACAGTGTATAACTGTTCCCTTTCTCTACAGCCTTGCCGGCATCTGTTGTTTTTTGACTTTTTAATAATAGCTATGTTGACTGGTGTGGGATGGTATCTCATTGTGGTTTTGATTTGCATTTCTCTGATGATTAGTGTTGTTAATCATTTTTTCCTATGTTCATTGACTGCTTGTATGTCTTCTTTTGAGAAGTGGCTGTTCATGTTCTTTGCCTACTTTTTTTTTTTTTTTTTTTTTTTGAGACAGAGTCTTGCTCTGTCGCCAGGCACCAGGCTGGAGTACAGTGGCACAATCTTGGCTCACTGCAACCTCTGCCTCCTGGGTTCAAGCAATTCTCCTGCTTCAGTCTCCCAAGTAGCTGGGACTACAGGCACTTGCCAACATGCCCAGCTAATGTTTGTATTTTTTTTAGTAGAGACGGGGTTTCACCATGTTGGCCAGAATGGTCTCCATCTCTTGACCTCGTGATCCACCCACCTCAGCCTCCCAAAGTGCTGGGATTACAGGCATGAGCCACCATGCCCAGCCCTTTGCCCACTTTTTAATAGGATTATTTGGTTTTTTGCTTGTTGAGTTGTTTAAGTTTCTTATAGATTCTAGATATTAGACCTTTGTCAGATGCATAATTTGTAAATATTTTCTCCCATTCTGTAGGTTGTCTGTTTACTCTCTTGATAGTTTATTTTGCTGTGCACAAGCTCTTTAGTTGAATTAGGTCCCACCTGTCAATTTTTTATAGTTTGGGGTCTTACACTTAAATATTTAATGCACCTTGAGTTAAATTTTTTATGTGGTAAGAGGTAGGGGTCCAGTTTCATTCTTCTTCATATGGCTAGCTAGCTATCCCAGCACCATTATTGAATAGATACTTTCCCCATTGCTTATTTTTCTCAACTTTGTCAAAGATCAGATGGCTGTAGGTGTGTAACATTATGTCTGGGTTCTCTATTCTGTTCCATTGGTCTATGCATCTGTTTTTGTACCAGTGTCATGCTGTTTTGGTTCCTGTAGCCTTACAGTATAGTTTGAAGTCAGGCAATGTGATGCTTCCAACTCTGTTCTTTTTGGTTAGGATTGCTTTGTCTATTTGGACTCTTTTTTGGTTCCATGTGAATTTCAGAGTAGTTTTTTTTAATTCTGTGAAAAATGACACTGGTAGTTTGACAGGTATAGCATTGAATCTGTAGATTGCTTTAGGTAGTCTCGTCGTTTTAACAGTATTGACTCTTGGCCGGGCACAGTGGCTCATGCCTGTAATCCCAACACTTTGGAAGGCCGAGGCAAGTGGATGACCTGAGGTCAGGAGTTCAAGACCAGCCTGGCCAACATGGTGAAACCCCATCTCTACCAAAAATACAAAAATTAGCTGGGCATGCTATTGCACACCTGTGGTCCCAGCTACTTGGGAGGCTGAGGCAGGAGAATCACTTGAACTCAGGAGGCAGAGGTCCAGTGAGCAAGATGGTGCCATTGCACTCCAGCCTGGGCAATAGAGCAAGACACCATCTCAAAGAAAAAAAGTATATGTGTCTGTGTGTGTATATATATATGTATATGTGTATATATATATATATATATAGAGAGAGAGAGAGAGAGAGAGAGAGAGACTCTTCTAATCCATAAGCATGGAATGTTTTTCCATTTGTTTGTATCATCAAAAAAAAATATGTTATTTCTTTCAGCAGTGTTTTTGTGGTTCTTCTTGTAGAGATCTTTCACCTCCTTGGTTAGATGTATTCCTAGGTAACTTCTTTTTTTTTTTTTTTTTTTTGCTTTTTTTAAATTTCCAACTTTTATTTCACCTTCAGGGGTACATGTGCAGAATGTGCAGGTTTGTTACATAGATAAACGTGTGTCAGGGTGGTTTGCTGCACATATCATCCCATAACCTAGGCATTAAGTCCAGCATCCATTAGATATTCTTCCTAATGCTCTCCTTCCTTCCCCCAACCCTCTAACAGGCTGCAGTGCATGTTGCTTCCCACATGTGTCCATGTGTTCTTATCATTCAGCTCCCATTTATAAGTGAGAAAATGGGGTATTTGGTTTTCTGTTTCTGCATTAGTTTACTGAGGATAATGGCTTCCAGCTTCATTCATGTTCCTGCAAAGGACATGATCTTGTTCCTTTTTATGGCTGTGTAGTATTCCATGGTGTATATGTGCCACATTTTCTTTAACCAGTCTATCATTGAAGGGCATTTAGGTTGATTCTATGCCTTTGCTATTTGTGACTAGTGCTGCAATTAATATACGTGTGCATGTGTCTTTATAATAGAATGATTTCTATTCCTTTGGGTATATACCCAGTAATGGAATTGATGGGTCAAATAGTATTTCTGCCTCTAGGTCTTCAAGGAATCTCCACACTGTCTTCCACAATGGTTGAACTAATTTACATTCCCACTAACAGTGTAAAAGTATTCCTTTTCTCCCCAACCTCACCAGCATCTGTTGTTTTATAACTTTTAATAATAGCCATTCTGACTAGTGTGAGATGGTATCACATTGTGGTTTTGATTTCTATTTCTCTGATGCTCAGTGATGTTGAGCTTTTTTTCATATGTTTGTTGGCCTCACGTATGCCTTCTTTTTGAGAAGTGTCTATTCATGTCCTTTGCCCACTTTTTAATTGGGTAATTTATTCTTTCTGTGGCTATGGTAAATGAAAGTGTGTCCTGGATTTGGCTCTCATACTGAATATTGTTGGTAGATAGACATGCTGCTGATTTTTGTACATTGATTGATTTTGTATACTGAAATTTTACTAAGTCACTTGTCAGTTCCAGGAGCCTTTTGGCAGGGTCTTTAGGGTTTTCTATGTATAGAATCATATCGGCAGTGAAAAGCAACAGTGTGACTTCTTTCTTAACTATTTGGATGCCTTTTCTTACCTTCTCTTGTCTGATTGCTCTGGCTAGAACTTCCAAATAGGAGGAATTTTAAAAGGGAATCACTTTATACAGTTTTATGTCATGTATTGTAAATGAATATGTTGAGTAGCACCTAAAATCATACCTTTTAAAATCTTTTTTGTTTTTTATTTTTTTGAGACAGAGTCTCGCTCAGTCACCCAGGCTGGAATGCAGTGACGTGATCTCAGCTCATTGTACCCTCCACCCTCTGGGTTCAAGCAATTCTCCTGTCTCAGCCTCCCAAGTATCTGAGACTACAGGCACCCGCCACCACACCTGGCTAATTTTTATATTTTTTTTTAGTAGAGATGGGGTTTTGCCATGTTGGCCAGGATGGTCTGGAACTCCTCACCTCAAGTGATCTAACCACCTCAACCTCCCAAAGTGCTGGGATTACAGATGTGAGCCACCACGCCTGGCCACCATACTTTTTTTTAAAGATGGGGTCACCATATGTCACTCTGGCCAGAGTGCAGTGGTTATTCACAGGCACAGTCATAGCACTCTGTAGCCTCAACCTCCTAGGCTCAAGTGATCCTCCTGCCTCAGCCTCCCAAGTAGCTAGGATTGCAGGCACATGCCATCATGGTTAGCTCATATACTTTTTTATCATGGGTAGTTTTGAGTTTGAGTTTTAGTTGTTTCAAGAGGAAGGGAAGAAGCATAAAAGGATAAGAGCATTGCTTGAGCAGAGGAAATGTCCTCTAGCTTTTATACATTCCCCTGGGATTTGCCAAAGACCAGCAGTGCCTCCTCCTTGGTGAACCCTGAAGCAAAATAAACAGGGGTAAGAACTTCTGGCTTTTCTGACCCAGTTCCTTGGTGAGAAACTTCCTAATGGAAATCAGGAACATCACTATGGAAAAGATGAAGAATGGAAAATGTGCTGTGGTGAAACTAAGGCCAGGGCTGCATGTTCTGTGGTGATTTTCTGAACAAGCATCAAGTGCCAGGTCCACAGCTCGATCTGATCACTGTCATCGTCTTTTTCTTCAGAAAATCTTAACCAAGTGCCTCCTCCCAGATGATAGATTGGGCTTTGTATGGCCCTCCATCTAGAAGTTGCTGACCAGGTTTGATGACTCCACAGTGACCAAAGGGAAAGGACACAAAAGAAAAGAATCAGAATGTGAGCCCTGGAGGCAGGTAGGAGTTAAGGAAAAAAGGGCCTTAGGACAGAGCTGCCTGGATTCATGGCCAACTCCTCTGCTACACGGTTGTGTAATTTGGGGCCAGTTATTTAACCTCTCTGAGCCTCAGTTTCCTCATCTGTAATAAGGGGATGATAATAGTACCTGTTTCAGAGAGTTGTTGCAAAGAGTAAATTGGGCCGGGCATGGTGGTTCATGCCTGTAATCCTAGCACTTTAGGAGACTGAGGCAAGTGGATCACTTGAGGTCAGGAGTTCAAGACCAGCCTAACCAACATGGAGAAACCTCATCTCTACTAAAAATACAAAATTAGCCAGGTGTGGCGGCACATGCCTGGAATCCCAGCTACTGGGGAGGCTGAGGCAGAAGAATCACTTGAACCCTGGAGGTAGAGGTTGCAGTGAGCCAAGATCACACTACTACACTCCAGCCTGGGAAATAAGAGTGAAACTCCATCTCCAAAAAACAACAAGGCAGGGTGCGGTGGCTCACACCTCTAATCCCAGCACTTTGGGAGGCCAAAGCAGGCAGATCACCTAAGGTCGGGAGTTTGAGACCAGCCTGACCAACATGGAAAAACCCCGTCTCTACTAAAAATACAAAAAACAAAATAGCTGGGCGTGTTGGCGCATGCCTGTAATCCCAGCTATCTGGAGGCTGAGGCAGAAGAATTGCTTGAACCTGGGAGGCGGAGGTTGCAGTGAGCTGAGATCACATCATTGCACTCCTAGCCTAGGCAACAAGAGAGAAACTCTGTCTAAAAAAAAAAAAACACACACGCTAACAACAAAACAGAGTAAAAATCAGGCTGGGCACAGTGGCTTATGCCAATAATCTTAACACTCCAGGAGGCCAAGGCAGAATTGCTTGAGGCCAGGAGCCTGGGCAACACAGTAAGACTCCATCTCTACAAAAAATTTAAATTAAAAAATTTTCCAGGCCGGGTGTGGTGACTTATGCCTGTAATCCCAGCACTTTGGGAAGCGGAGGTGGGCGGATCACGAGGTCAGGAGTTTGAAACCAACCTGGCCAACATGGTGAATCCCCATCTCTACCAAAAATACAAAAATTAGCCAGGCATGATGGCTCACACACCTGTAATCCCAGCTACTCAGGAGGCTGAGGCAGGAGAATCGCTTAAACCCAGGAGGCGGAGGTTGCAATGAGCTGAGATCGTGCCACTGCACTCCAGCCTGGGCTACAGAGCGAGATTCCATCTCAAAAAAAAAAAAAAGAAAGAAATCTAGGCATGATGAGGGGTGCCTGTTGTCCTAGCTATTAGGCCACCAAGTCCAAGCCTGGCCATTTTAGCCTTGGTGAACGGCACGTACACCTCTGGATGGTCTCTAGGAACCATAAAGTCTGAAACAGCCACGAGTAACCAGGTGGCCACAGAAAGAAGTGAAACAACTTGTTCCTGCCTCAACTATTGCTCTCCCTCTGCAACCTGCAGCCTGCAACCATTGTTCCTGCACAGCCTTGCGGAATTTCCCCCTGGACGTTGGGTTTCTCAAGACCCTCACCCCTATAACTATGCAATTTACCTCACCCTGCACTCTGCTTGCAACCGATAACCCCCACCCTTATGATCATGCCTGTTTGTAAAAGATAATCCATACCCTTGTGACCATGCATCCCATGACACCCTTCCCCTCCCACCTGTAACTAACCATTTGCCCCAACCTATAAAACCAACTCCTACCCCACTGTCCTCCGCCGATGCCCTTTTTGGTCTCAGCCTGCCTGCACCCAGGTAAATAAACATCCATGTTGCTCACACAAAGCCTGTTTGGCGGGGGTCTCTTCATTCAGCATGCACGTTTTAACACTAGCCACTCAGGAGGCGATGCTGGAGCCCAGGGATTCAAGATTACAGTGAGCTAGGATCACAGCACTGCACTCCATCCTGGGTAACAGAGTGACACCCTGTCTCTAATCTTAAAATGTTACAAAAGTTTTAATAAGAGTAAATAAAACAATCAAGCTGAAATTCTTAGCCCACTGCCTGGTATGCAACCTCAGCCAAAGATAGTCCTGCCAGTATGATTGCATTAGGCACGTGGGAGGCGCCCATGTCTTTTGGCATGGTGCAGGAGTAGAGTATGATGTTTAGAGTTCCTCAGGGTGAGGTCAGGAAAGCACCACAGCCTTCCCTCTGTAAAGCTGGGAAGATGTTTGCAGAGGAGGGAGAAATTCAAAGGAAATACTTGGGTAGAAGGGATTGGAGTTGTTCCCCAAAGTGTAATGAAGCAAGAAAAGCATGGATGCGTGTTGCTTCCAGCAAGTGTGCTAGAAACCAGAGCACAGGGGTACTCACAGGCCTGGATGAAGGCATGGAAACCAGCCATGGGGATTTGGAATCTTAGCCTCACCGTAAGTCAAAGGCCTGGCTGGTCTGCATGGCCTGGGCAACAGGCAGGGAGGTGTGGTGACAACAGGAAGAAAGGAACAAAACTAACAGCAGAAAGTCTGTGCAGAGACTTTTACACGTGTTATTTCATTTAATTCTTATAAGTGTCAAATGATGCTTAGACAGTTTAAGTGACCTGTCCATGGTCGTCCGACGAGTAATGTCAAAACCTTACCTTTCCGCTACTTCTAGGGAAGCCAGAAACGACAACTGTAACCCAGGACCTGCTGCCAACCTCAGGGTGTGTGGTCTTGGGCACACTGTGGCACTCTACTCAAGTTCTCTAAGTTTACTCCAGTTCTTCTGAAGGATGAGGGCATTGGACTGATGTTCTTAGGCACTGGATGAAGGAAAGGATGACTTACGGAGGCAGTTTAGTGTGATTCAGAGCAAGGATTCTGAAGCCACATGGCCTAGGTTCAAGTCTTGGTTCAAACTACTGTGGTGGAGCCTGATGATGTTCACTTCATCCCATTCTCTTCCTTCCTTCACACACAGAAGCTTAGCTCACATTGAGTTGCAAGTGACTAGTCGTGAGCCGTGAGCTGTGAGTGAGATGAAGTGAGGGTCACTCCTAGCCTGAGCAATGGGAACAAACCCCAAATGACTCCTCAGTGTCTGTCTTCTTCATGGTCTAAATGGTGAGGCTACAACCAGCCTGGATCCTGAGTGACGGTATGGATTAGAGAATAGAGCCTCCTGTCTTGAATAGTTAATGAGTGTGAATTAAACCTCTGTTGTTTTAAGCCATTAAGATTTAAGAGGGTTGTTACTGTAATATAGCCTAGTCTACCCTGACTAAGGCAACCATTTAATAACTGTGTAAACTTGGGCAAGTTTCTTTCTTTTTTTTTTTTTTTTCCTTCTTTTTTGAGATGGAGTCCTGCTCTGTCACCCAGGCTGGAGTGCAGTGGCGCAATCTCGGCTCACTGCAACCTCGACCACACAGGTTCAAGTGATTCTCCTCCCTCAGCCTCCCAAGTAGCTGGGACAACAGGCATGCGCCGCCACGCCTGGCTAATCTTTGTATTTTTAGTAGAGGGAGTTTCACCACGTTGGCCAGGCTGGTCTTGAACTTTTGTATTTTTAGTAGAGGGGGTTTCACCACGTTGGCCAGGCTGGTTTTGAATGCCTGACCTCAGGTGATCTGCCCACCTTGGCCTCCCAAATTCCTGGGATTACAGGCATGAGCCACCACACCTGGTCCACCCAGCCAAGTTTCTTAACCTCTGTGTGTATCAGTTTCCTCATCTATAAAATGGAGACACTGATAATACCTACTTCATAGGGCTGTTATGAGCATATAAATAAAAATATTTTAGGCACTTAAGATTTAAAAACATGCCTAAAACATTTAAGTACTATGTAAGTATTATTTATCATGTTTATTTTGTAGGGTGTTTTCCCCAGTAGCAATAGAAATTGTCAGTTTCAATTAATACTCAAACACGCAACAATAGATCCAAGTTTACATCCTGACATTGCCACTTGCTTCTTGGATGAGTTTGAGCCAGTCATCTGACTTTTCTGAGCCTCTGTTTCCCTATCTTCAATGCGAGCAATAATGTCTACCTCAAAGGATAGTTGTAAGAATCCTGTGAGCTCAGCACCTGGCACGTTGTAGGCTCAAAAAAAACTCCTTCTTGATTTATAATTTGTAGGTAGGGAGTTCGTGGTGATTCTCCTCTAAAAAGGAGATACCAAGGCACAGAAGGGAAAAGTCCAAATCTTCTACTTCCAGAAGAAGCTTTCCAGACCAAAGCAATGGAACCCCACCTGGGACTAACAAGATGGCCACCCTCATCCCCTATCCCCGTCACAGCCCACACTCCCATTGCCTTGTTCTCATGACCTCTCACCGTGTAACAAACCATTTAAGTCTTGAAACAGCCATTTATCTTACCTCTTGTGGTTCTGTGGGTTGACTGGATTCAGCTGGGCAGTTCTCATGAGGGCTCTTTCATGTGGTTATAGCAGACGGTGTCTGGGACTAGAGTCATTATCTGAAAGCCCAGCTCAGCTGATACCCAAGAGGGCTGCACACTCCCCTAGGATTAGCGGGTGCCGGCTGCTGGCTGTGAGTTGAGCTGGCTGGTCAACCACAGCACCTGCATCTGGCTTCTGTGGCTTCAGCGCCTCAGAGCATGGTGGCTGGGTTTCAAGAGGGAGTGTCCCAAGAGTGAGTGTTGCTAGAGATGAGATAGAAGTTGCAAGTCTTTTTGGCATTGAGGAGTCCCACAGCATCACTTCCCCCACATCCTACTAAACACACGGAAGGCCAGCCCATGTTCAACAGGGTGGAGAAATAATGAGTGGGACAGAGATATTGTGGAGGCCATCTATGGAAAGTGTCATTGGCACAGCATCCACACTTCCTCACTAACGGGAGGGACATCTACATAGAAGCCAGGCCTTGTTCCAAGGAGTTGAGGGGTAACTCCACTAGCCCTCGTCTCCTCCGACTGCTGGTCATTCCCTGGGAAGTTCCCTACTCTCCAGAGGCAGGCCGATTTGGATAAATGAGTCAAACCTCTACCAGGGGTCCTGCCCAGCTTCTGGGGCTCACAGTTTTACAAAGAGCACTATAGACAGAGCTCCAAGCCTTAGGTAGAGGCACTGCCTGGTAAACACATTACAAACAAATGGAAGTTTTTTCCCTCCCCTTTTGGAATGTTGTTGAGGTCACGGAGTTCTGGAAATCCTTAATGGCTCAGGATGGAAGCGCTTTGCATCTGACGGAAAGGGGTGTTGAACAAAGCTTCCCTCAGCCGGAATTTTCTAGTTTAGAAGTTGGCAAACCTGGCCAGGCATGATGGCTCACGCCTGTAATCCTAGCACTTTAGGAGGCCGAGGCAGGCAGATCACAAGGTCAGGAGTTCAAGACCAGCCTGACCAACGTGGTGAAACCCCGTCTCTACTAAAAATACAAAAATTAGCTGGGTGTGGTGGTGGGCACCTATAATCCCAGCTACTCAAGAGGCTGGGGCAGGAGAATCACTTGAACCTGGAGGTTGCAGTGAGCCAAGCTCATGCCACTGCACTCCAGCCTGGGCAACAGATCAAGACTCCGTCTCAAAAAAAAAAAAAAAAAAAAGAATAAGAATTTGGCAAACTTTTGCGGTAAAGGGCCCTGTGGTAAATATTTTAAGCTTTGCCGGCTTCATGGGGTTTCAGGGACTCAGCTCTTCCATTGTATCACAAAAGCAGCCAAGGGCAATATTTAAACAAATGAGCAGGCTGTGTTCCAATAAAAGTTTATTTACAAGAACAGACGGAGGCCAGAATTGCCTTATAGGCCAAGTGTGGTCTCCAAGCTCGTCGACCCTGACTAGAGGGCTTCCTCAATTTTAGAGAGCAGATTTTCAGACTTCTGTGCCCAAGAGATAATGTAGGACCTGAAGTATCACGTCCCAGCCTGCGGCCAACCGACCCCCATTATAGCGGCCATCCATGTAACCCCAAGGAAGCCATAGAATGCCTGTGAGAAAGGCCAGCTCCACCAATGTCAAGTACTTTATGAGGGTCCCCACTCCCTCCAGGATCGCAGGGTGAGGTGATCCCAGTCCCCGGTGTCCCCAGAGGAGAATCTCAGCACAGCCCTGGCCAGGCCCTGGCAGCCCCTCTCTGTTCAGTCAGGACAAGACTCAGACGTGCACTCTGAGACTTCTTGGAGAAAGGAAGAGGGACAGGCGGCAGAGGGAAGCAAGGCAGATGCTGTGAAAACGGGCCTGGAAAAGGTTTCAAGCAGAGTGCAGCATCTGCAGACAATGTGAGCGGCGCTGTTCCCTCCATTGGACGGCCCGCCCCCTGCTTCCTGCTGCAGCCTTTCTTTCGAGGAACAAGAACTACATCTGTTTGGCGATATTCTATCTGGAATCGTTAAATAAACCTTTCAGGCCTGGCAAACAACCACCCATCTTATTCCAATGGGGGAGCTCCTTAAGCGCAGCAGACTTCTGAATCCTAGATCTGTCTGCTGCACCCCCCTCCCCTCCAAGCAAATCCCTGCTCACCCTACTCCCTAGCCTGTGACTTGGAGAAAGATGGCATACATGCCAGCTTCAGCTCCTCTCGGCACTAACAGACCTTGTTTTGGAGTCTTCATGTTTACTTTATATATATATATATATATATATAGAGAGAGAGAGAGAGAGAGAGAGAGAGAGAGAGAGAGAATCTCGCTCTGTTGCCCAGACTGGAGTGCAGTGGCATGATCTTGGCTCACTGCAACCTCCGCCTCCCAGGTTCAAGCAATTCTCCTGCCTCAGTCCCCCTAGTAGCTGGGATTACAAGCACATGCCACCATGCCTGGCTAATTTTTGTACTTTTAGTAGATATGGGGTTTCACCATGTTGGCCATGCTGGTCTCAAACACCCACCTGGGCCTCCCAAAGTGCCGGGATTACAGGTATGAGCCACTGCACCTGGCCTTCGTGTTTGCTTTTAGTATTATTGTGCTTGGTTTCTTTCTCTCTCTCTCTCTCACTAGCTCAGTGGTCTCAGCCACACAATATTGTCTGAGCAAACTTGCCCAGGCCCCTACAATGATCTCATCTCCACGTTACCCCCACCCCCACTCTCCTGAGGCCTCTGCGAAGCAGGCAAAGCTAAACAAATAAAGGATGGGAAGCAACCCAGCCAGCATGTCCAAGGGCCTGGCAATGGGAATGCCTTTACTCCCCAAAGGCACTAGCCTGCCCCAAAGACACACACACACACACACACACACACACACAGAGGCATGCTGCGATGCGGGCCACAGACCCTGTGTGCCCAGCTGTGTACACAGCCCTCTCCCCTTCCCTGGTCGCCTCACTCCCTTCCCTCAATGTAGCAGACACTCATTGCCCTAACTCCCCTTTCCAGGAAATCTTCCTCAGCAGAGTCATGTCATGGAAAGCAAAAGTTGCTGTGGGCACATTTGGTTTCTGATGAAATTGCCGCTGAGTGAGAAATGAGTTTGAACTGTACCTGTCCACCTCCCCAACTCTTTCCGGCCTGGGAGAAGGTTGTATAGACGACACGCTGCAATTTCACAGGCAGGCCTTGTTTCTCTGTCGCTCTGTGATTAAACCACGCCTCTCTTTCCTAATCAGAAGCTGGGTGGTGAGGTTGTTACTGCTCTACCAAGAAAGAAGGGGGGTGGGGGAAGGAATAGGAGGAAATGGTGAAATAATCCAGTTTGGAAACTGAGCCACCAGGGGATGGAGGTAGCAAAGAATCACTCCCGAGGGGAAAAGTAGAACCCTCAATTTGGAGACTTTTTACAGGGCAGTTTGAGGATTAGAAAGGTTCTTTGTGGGAGGAAGGCTGCCTTCTAAAATGATTCTTGGTTCAGTCTTTGCAGAGCACCTTCCTGAAGCTGAGGGAAACTTCATCTAGCCCGTTCCTCGCCCCTAACACCAGGCATGGAGCCTCTCTCAAAGCTGTCCTAAGATCCGAGTTTAGGTGGCTTTGTGTTTCTTTTTGTGCCCTACCTCTGTCTCCCTGATGACATTGAAAGCTCTGTGAGGGCAGAGACTGGTATTCTCTGACTCCTGTGTCCCGTCCCTCACCCATCTCTCCACGACCCTCCTGCCTGGCTTTGCCTACTGTGGAGAGATGACTCCATTCTCCCGCTATGCCTCCAAGTGAGCTGCCTCTGTGATTCTCTTTTGCGTAGGTGGAAGATTTGCAGCCTGAGGAAAAGAAGCTCATCTCTCAGGGCCATTGGAAGATCTGGTAACTCTCAAAGCAACAGCCATTATACTTGGCATTCCTGCCTTTTCATCTTGACTGTGGCCAGGCAGGAAAACACAACTAATTCAGCACCATTATGTTCAGAGCTGACATCTAGCAGTATTTCCCAAACATCAGCCATTCAAGAACTTCTTCCTACTCTGTGCCATATCTTTGAACCACTTCGATTATTATTTCTTTAATATTTATGTTTAAATCAACTCATTTACTTATTTATTTATTTATATAGATAGAGACAGAGTCTTGCTCTGTCGCCTAGGCTGGAATACAGTGGAGTGATCTTGGCTCACTGCAACCTCTGCCTCCAGGGTTCAAGCGATTCTCCTGTCTCAGCCTTCTGGTCAGCTGGGATTACAGGCGCATCCCACCACACCTGGCTACTTTTTTGTATTTTTAGTAGAGAGAGGGTTTCACCATGTTGACCCAGCTTGTCTCGAACTTCTGACCTCAAGTGATCTGCCTGCCTTGGACTCCCAAAGTGTTGGGATTACAGGCATGAGCCACCACACCAGGTAACACTTATTTTATTGAAATAAAAGCACTGCAAGGAATAATATGCCCCAAAACACAGCTTTAATATATTATTTTCCTATTACACTTAAAGACAAAATGCATAACTTAAATAAAAGATATTCCTTCTAATCCCACCTAAAATCAGCTTGTATGTTGTATATTGCTAAACAATGTAGAAAATATTTTAATCTCTCAGCCAAGTTAAGCAATAAACATGTCTCTGAGACTCAGTCTCTTATTAAATAGGAATAATAACTTCTGCTCTGCATTCATGAGATAATGAATAACCTCATGGAGGGCAACGGACAGTATAAAGAGCTATCAAGTAGAAAGAGGATTTTTAACAAAGGACATGGTCAGGAGAGTGGCATAAGATGTAAGAAGCTGGGAATTTTGTAAAAGAATAAATTGCTAAAGGGGAAGGAGTGTTATACATGCCCAAAAGAACAGAAGCCCTGCACCAGATACTGCAAAGGAGATAGAAATAGTAGAGAAATGTACAGACTATTAAAAGAAACAATACACACCCACAGGAAAAACACAAATAAAAAAGGCCTATAGAGAATTATAAACCCAATTATAATTCTACAGAGCTAGGAAGGCAAAGCAAAGGGACGATGAGACTCTAGAGGAATCATGGGAAACTCTGAAGTTCTGCAGCCTAAATTGTGGGCTGGGAGGACTTCCTGGAGGTGGTATTAGAAATCAGAGCCCTGTCTCCTCGGTTGTGAAGGTGTTTGTGGGATCGTTTTTCTCTCTCCCACATCTGAACTCCACATTCCCCTTGGGTTTCAGCCATAGACAACAGGTGCCTGCTAGAAATGGCTTTTCTGGAGGCTGTTGGTGGTTGGCAGGTCCTCAGGGCTATGGGTAGCAGCAGCGCCTTGTCTCCGGGGTGTCCCACAGTGCCCAGCACCCCCTGCCTCTCCGAGTCCTCTCTACGGCCATCCATCACCTGCTCTCATCCACAGCTCTCCATGTGCACCGACTTCCCACTTGAAATCTTTCCCACTGCCGCCTCCACTGAAACTTCTCTTGCTCACTTTCTGTAAAGTGTTTCTCTCTCTCCTCTCGGCAACTTGTCACAGTGCAACTATTTCTATCTCTTACATTGCTGTTTCTCCCTGTCACATTGTAGCTTATCCTGGGGTTGGTCTCCCCCCTCTCTCTCTTTCTCTGTGTTCTGTGACTCTTTTTCCTCTATCGTTCTTATCTTCATCCTCCCACCACCTCCTGATCTCCGCTGAATGCCTCCTTCTATGACCCAGCCCTTTCCTTTAGAGTCTGAGGTGACTCTGCTGTGATGTAATGATAATCAGTGGCCAAGGGACTCTAAGGCAGGGGGTGTTCAATCTTTTGGCTTCCCTGGGCCACATTGTAAGAAGAAGAATTGTCTTCCGCCACACATAAAAGACACTAACACTAATGACAGCTAGTGAGCTAAAAACAAAATTACAAACAAATTTCATAATGTTTTAAGAAAGTTTAAGAATTTATGTTGGACTGCATTCAAAGCCATCCTGGGCTGCAGGCTGGACACGTTTGCTTTCGCTTTAAGGTATCATTGTCTGGGGGTTAGGGCAGAAGGGAGGGTTTAGAGGGTCACAATGAAACCTCTACCGCAATTGCACTAGACACACACACACACACACACACACACACACACACACACACACACACACTGCATGGCTAGGGTGCAGCATTGGGCATCTCACCAATACTTTCAAAATTATGCCTCCTGCCCAAGAGCCAGAATGCAGAATCAATCATTATTTCTAACCACATCTTTACAAAATAGTCAACAACCACGAGGCTTAGCCAATCAATGACCTCAGTTCCTGCTCTTTGTCCAGAATCCTGCTCTCTGGACTTTCACTGTGTAAGGGGCATTTGAGTTGTAACACAAAAGAACTCAGAGCTCGAAACAACCCGAACAAGCACAGCACACTTTAGAGGCACTGACTGGGGAGTCCTTATCCCAGCTCTGCCAGATGACCTACAATCTGACCTATTTTGCAAGTCATCAAACTGTTAGGAGCCTCAGTTTTTGCATCTGCAAAATGGGGTAAGAACACCTAGCTCACGGGGCTTTTGTAAGGATTGTGTGGAATCATTCACAGAGGTCTCTGGCAGAATATCTGACCCAAAGAAGGGATTCAGTTCAATGTTTGCCAAACCTGGAGTCGGGTCTTTGCCGTGGACATTTGCCTCTTGGAGCAATCTCCTGACTTTGAAAACTGATCGACGATATGGGATCCCCTGTGTTCTTTAAGACCACCTGGTGGCACCCTGAGTCTGGTCTCTCTTTCCCCAGGCATAACAGTTCCAAGGAGACCCACTGCGTCAGAGCAGCCCCCTTGCATGGAGACCTTCACCTCTTCATCTTGCAGTGTGCCATCTGTTGCAGCCTGCCCATCCGACTTGGTCCTAACTGTCTGGAACAAGATATTCTCTCTGGAGGAAAATATTATTGGTTTTTTTTTTTTTTTTTTTGCCGCTTGTTTGGTCCTCCAGAGTCAATATTTGCAGAGATAAGCACAGAGTGATATGGAGTTGTTTATAACTCTGCCCCTATCCTATTGGGTTCTGGTTCCTTTTGGGCTACACTGTGAGGTGAGTGAGTGTGCATTTCAACAGCATTTGGACCTGGTACTCACCAAAACTGCTTTGGAAGAATATGGAAGAGGAGCTGGAGTCAGTTTGCTCCTGTATCCTGAAAGTGTGCCCTCAGCCCACTCTGAACACCGAGCAGGAATTTATGTGACCTTCCCAGGAGGCTGGCCTGGACATCTTTCCCTCCTGAGCCTTTCCTGTAACACAAACCTCAGGGCTGCCCCAGTCTTCTCTACCAGATAGTGAGATCCCGGAGGGGTCTTTCTATAAAAATAAGATTTTCTGTTTCCACTTCACATAAAAATGCCTAGAGAGATTTTCCACCCAGTTTGGAGGGCTTATTTCAAATGATTCGACTTAAAATATAGGCTATGAGGAGTGGGCAAAGTTCTCTTTGAAGTGGCCTATAGGAGGGTACCCCAAGGGTTGGATGGGTGGCCATTCTCTGGAGATAGTGACTACTCATGGGCTACTATGAGAGGCCAGAGTGACATCTGATTAGGAGAGACAGGCTGCACATATTAATCCATGGAGGACAGAGACGACAAACATGGTTTCAACTGTGAGCTCCAAACTAAAAGTGATGAGGGCGTGCAGTCAACAAACACAATTGAGCTGCTTCTCATGTGGGCAACTCTATATACCTCTAAGATGGTAGAAGCAAAGGTGGATTTTTTTTTTTTTTTCCTTTTTGAGACAAGAGTCTCGCTCTGTTGCCCAGACTGGAGTGCAGTGGCATGATCTCGGCTCATTGCAACCTCCATCTTTTGGGTTCAAGTGATCCTCCTGCCTTAGCCTCCTAAGTAGCTTGGATTACAGGCATGTGCCACCACACCCAGCTAATTTTTTGTATTTTTAGTAGAGATGGGGTTTCACCATGTTGGTCAGGCTGGTCTCGAACCCCTAACCTCGTGATCCACCCACGTTGGCCTCCCAAAGTGCTGGGATTACAGGTGTGAGCCACCGCACCCTGCCAGGAGTGGATTTTTTTAACCATGGGTAATGGTTCTCTGGAGAAACACAGGCAAGATGGCTAGCTAATAATAATAGCAACAAAAAGAGAGGAAGTGTAGGAGGAATAGGAAGGATGAAGAGGAAGAAGGAAGTGGCATGGCTAGGTGGTCCACTATGTGCCAGCCTCTTAGGAAAGTGATTTCTAAAAGTGATCTCCTTTAATTTATTTCATTTAATCTTCATAAAACCACTACAAAGCAGCTCTTATCATCCTCACTTTTCAGGTAAAGAAAGTGATACTCTGAGAAGTTAAAGCCACTTGCCCAAGGTCATGCAGCTTACCAAAAGCAGATACTGAATGGTATGTGTCTCCATTCAAATCTCAACTCCAGTTGTATCTTCCAGAATTCCCACATGTTGTAGAAGGAAACCAGGGGGAAGGTAATTGAATCATGGGGCCTGAGCTTTCCTGTGCTATTCCCGTGATAGTGAATAAGACTCATGAGATCTGATGGGTTTATCAGGGGTTTCTGCTTTTGCTTCTTCCTCATTTTCTCTTGTTGCCGCCATGTTAGAAGTACCTTTCACCTCCCACCATGATTCTGAGGCTTCCCCAGCCATGTGGAAATGTAAGTGCAATTAAATCTCTTTTTCCTTCCCAGTCTCGGATCTGTCTTTACCAGCAGCGTGAAAACAAACTAATACAGATACTGAGTGAGATTTTCCTGACCTTGATCAAGGAACGTCCAATAAATCCATTTTTGATGAACTCATGATCGTTCACTGCAGACAGCTGAGCCCTTATTGTTATCCTGCACTTGTCACTTCCTTGATTGCTGTCTCTCTTTCCGTTGGGGCAGTGGGATCCTTTGTATCCTCCGCTTGAGCACATGCTAGGTTCCAGTACAAGTTGGTCAAATGAATCAAGATGACTGATGCCTTACTTAGTCAATCAAGGACCTGAGAGTGACATAAACCTGCCCTGAGGCTCTTGGGAACTTCTGAGGCATGCATGCATTTTTGAAGCAGTTGTTACATGCCAGACACAATTTTAGTTGCTTGGGATACATCAGTGAACCACAGACAATTCCCCATGCTCTGGTGTAGCTTACAGGAGGAGAGGAGCAGCAGACATGACTGGCAGACACTGTAAGAGGTTTCTACTCACTGCCTTCCTATTGAGAAAGCAAGACTTTGCCCCAATCCACTCTCCACAGAGTAGCCAGAGAAGATTCTTTTCCAAACATGAATGTGATCAACTCATACCCTGCTCAAAACCCTTAATGGCTACCCATGGCTCTTAGGATAAAGCCCCCACACCACACCTTAGACCTGCCTTCAAGGTCCTGCATAGGGTCTCTGCCCTTGGCAAGCCTCATTCCATGCCCAATTCCTCCACCATGAGCTCTTCCAGTCCCTCCCCTTTTACTATCCAACTCTTCCTTCAACTGTCTTCTCACGGAAGACCTGTCCTCCCTGCATCAAACTCTTCCTACAAACTCCATGGATCGGTCACACTTCTCATAGTTACAGTTTCACATTTATCTGTGCAAGTTTCTGATGAATGTGTGTCTTCCATACTGGACTGTAAGCTCCTTGCACACAAGGAATGAGTCTGCTGCACTGCCCACCGTGTGTTTAGAACCTCACCAGGGCCTGGGACAACACAGTGTGCAGAATAAATGCCTGACACACCACCATTCTCTCTACCCCATACTGCCCATATTCTTCTCATCTGATTTATGCAAATCTCCCTTTTCCAAAAAATCAAAAAGATGGGGGATCCAATCAGGACTGTGGTCTCACAATGTGGGTGCATATAACAGGGACGAAGACAGAATGGTTGACCTCAGATAGTCCAGGTCATGTGGTTACTGCACCTGTGATGAAAAATAAGATGCCAGGCCAGGTGCAGTGGCTCACACCTATAATCCCAGAACTGTGGGAGGCCGAGGTGGGTGGATCACCTGAGGTCAGGAGGTCGAGATCAGCCTGGCCAACATGGTGAAACCCCGTCTCTACTAATGATACAAAAATTAGCTGGGTGTGTTGGTGCATATCTGTAATCCCAACTACTCAGGAGGCTGAAGCAGGAGAATCACTTGAACCCAGGAGGTGGAGGTTGCAGTGAGCTGAGATTGCACCATTGCACTCCAGCCCGGGCAACAGGAGCGAAACTCAATCTCAAAAAAAAAAAAAAAAAAAAAAGAAAGAAAGAAAGAAAAAAATAGAAGCCACATCAGTGTGAAATGCTGGAGAATGAATGGGGCAAAATGAGTTTCTAGCCAAGCCTACCCCTTGGAAAACAGTGAGCAGAAGCCCTCCAGCTTCACAAAGCTTGGAGTTGCGTGCCTGAGGGCTCTGTTCAATATCACATACTCATCTCTTTATTGGAAAGTTGTAGGACTGGACCAGGAAAGTTGCTTTCTAATTGGAGACATGGTTTATCTTGATTAAGCTCCTACTGTGGGCTAAGTTTTAAGGATATAAAAGTGAGCTAGATTGATGCAGTTCTTGTCTTCCAAACTCTGACGCCCCAACAAAGCAGGCAAGCCATGCAGGATTAGAGGACGTGGACAGTGCTAAGGACACGCAGGGCAGTGTGGCAGGGCAGTCTGGCAGGGCACTACTCAGCATGGGAAGTCGTAGAGACTCAGGAACTGGGTTTAGAGAGAAACATTGCATGGGCTGGGAAGGGCTTTCCAGGCCATCAGAATGGCACAGCCAAGGGCACGGAGGCAAACAGAGCTCGGGGTGCTGTGGCAGACACTAGTAGTTGGTGTTCCCAGAAAGTCCAGGGTAGAACTGGAAATGGCAGGAAACGGAGCTGGAGCAGTAGGGATGGGGTGGGTCACAGAGCAACCTTAAGTCCTACTGAGAATCTCAAACTCTCTTGTGCTGAAACAATAGAGAAGCATTGGAGGTTTGAGGCAGAAGAGTAACATGGACAAAACTGTATTTTGGGGAGATCACCATGCTAGCAGAAAGGATTTGAAGGGGACCAAGGAGGGTCAGGGAAGCTGGTTAGAAAGCGGTGGCCACGACCACGGAGAAGTGACAAGAGCAAGATCCGGAGCTGTAGAGGAGACTTCAGACGGGAAATGTTCAGGAAAGGGTTAGGAGTCGGCCGTGGGAAGAACTAGAGTATGGGACAAACAATAATAACACTTTCCATTTATTTAACTTCTTTCACCTGCCAGACATTCCGGACAACTTTTCTCTGTTACTCTAAATTTTAATATTCATCCAAGTAGGTAGGGGATGCAGGATGAGAAAAGGCCTGGAATTCCGGGACCCTCTCTGTAGGGTCTAAATGTCAGACATAATGGGTAGGCATGAAGGCTAGACCCAGTTTACTGGAATTGCTCCGGCAATGCAGGGGTCCTTGTATACCACAGTCATGTCTATTATGTCCTATAATGGAGGAGCCATCATGGCCATGAAGGGGAAGGGCTGTGTGGCCATCGCTGCAGACAAACACTTCGGGATCCAGGCCCGGATGGTGACCATGGACTTCCACTTCCAGATCTTTCCCATGGGTGATCGGTTGTACATCGGTCTGGCCGGTCTCGCCACTGATGTCCAGATAGTTGCCCAGTGCCTCAAGTTCTAGCTGAACCTGTATGAGTTGAAGGAAGATCAGCAGATCAAATCTTATACCCTCATGAGCCTGGTGGCCAGTCTCTTCTATGAGAAACATTTTGGCCCCTACTACACTGAGCCAGTCATTGCTGGGTTGGACCCAAAGACCTGTAAGCCCTTCAGTTGTTCTCTAGACTTCATCAGCTGCCCCATGGTGACTGATGATTTTGTGGTCAGTGGCACCTATGCCAAACAAATCTACGGAATGTGTGAGTCCCTCTGGGAGCCCAATATGGATCCAGAACATCTGTTTGAAACCATCTTCCAAGCCATGCTGAATGCTGTGGACTGGGATGCAGTGTCAGGCATGGGAGTCGTTGTCCACATCACCGAGAAGGATAAAATCACCACCAGGACACTGAAGGCCCAAATGGACTAACCCTGTTCCCAGAGCCCACTTTTTTTTTTTTTTTGAAATAAAATAGTCTTTTTATTTCAAAAAAAGAAAGAAAAATGCTGAACAGATGCTAATGCCGGCTGAACTGAGATTGGGACAGAGGAATAAAGTAGGAGATAGAGTAGAGGATGGAAACGAAAAACAGTATGTCCCTACAGCTAGTTAGGAGAAGAACTGTATGACAGACTTTTTTTTTTTTTTTGAGAAGGAGTTTCATTCCTGTCAATCAGGCTGGACTGCAATGGTGTGATCTTGGCTCATTGCAACCTCCGCCTCCTGGGTTCAAGTGATTTTCCTGCCTCAGCCTCCCGAGTAGTTGGGATTAGAGGCACTCACAACACCACCCAGCTAATTTTCTTATTTTTAGTAGAGAAGGGGTTTCACCATGTTGCCCAGGTTGGTCTCGAACTCCTGACCTCAGGTGATCCACCTGCCTCAGCCTCCCAAAGTGCTGAGATCACAGGTGTGAGCCACTGTGTCCATCCCTAGGGACTTCTTAAGAGTCCAAAGTTTAGACAAGGGTTTGCAAAATCAGACGTCTATATGTACCAGAATGGGAACATAAATCAGTTAGATAAGCAGAGAGCTGTGATGATTCATATGTAGATGCTTCTTGACCGTCAGGAGTGGTGGGGACTGTGCGAAGGGGAGAGCCCATATGCCATCTGAAAAAGTCAGCTGCTGCTCAGCTCCAGCCGATTGTGGCCTGGCAGGAATGAAGGTCCAAGGTAGCCAAAGGGGCTCATTTCAAAGCAAAATTAGTTCTCCAGACTTTTGCATGAATTCTCCTCAGAGATTCCCAGAAAGAGTGTCAGTGGACAGTGATCTTGGTGGTTTGATCAACTCAAGTCAAGAAGCATCTACAAATAATCACACACCCACGCCACTGTGTGCCTGGTGCCCCTCGGTGCTCATGTCGTGAACTTGTAGAATTCTTGCAACAATTCCATGAGGTCGGAGTCAAGATTGTCCCCATATTACAGAGGAGAAACAGATCCATAGAGGTTAAGTCACTTGCCTCCAGACATGTATCCCCTTTCCAAAGCCGGACCCAGTTCCTGAGTGTTGCTGCGAAACAGTGCTTTTCAAATCACCTCTGGCAAAGACCCCGTTTTTGCACCCTAGTTCATCACAGACTGCCACTTTTGTAAAATACAATCATAAAATGAATTCCTAGCAAAACGACTAGGCATTGGAAGGTGCAGCAACGTCAGATTGTTCCCGAAGTTTCTGAGCGTTCTCTGTCTCGGCTGTTACCACGTTGTGGTGCGGCAACACACAGTACCCCAGCAGCACAGGCCACAGGCACCGTGGCAGCGCCGTGCGAATCCACCTCACTACACACGCAGGCTCTCAGGATATAAAGTGTTTTTGGGAACCACTTGTCTGTATCCCCTTGGCTGAGCTATTCACCTCCACGGGTTCACGACTCTAGCGCCGTGTTTCTGGTTTTTGTGACTTTGGGAGAGGCACCCCGTATCGTGCAGAAATGAGATTAATTCACTCCTCAATTCCCTTTCAAAACCAAAATGCTAGGATTCCGCCTCCTTTTACAACAGCCCCGTTCAGCAGGGCTGTGTGCAGGGCCAGCTGTTTCTGTTCTCGCATTCATTAATAAAAGTAGTGAATGCAACCAGAGCCACCCTTTTCTTTCCTTTGTCTTGTCTGAAAGGGGGCAGGGAGGGAGCAGGAGAGCCCGCAGACGCTGGGGACGTGTCAGACGTGCCACAGGAAGGGCTCGGCGAGGCGGGAGCGGAGCTGTGAGAAAGGCAGGCAGGTGGGCGGAAGGCGGGGGAGGGGGCCGAGGGGCCCGGCACACAGACATATGGAATCAATCACCCCAGGCAGGGGGTGGGGTGCAGAATTACAGAGACCCCTGGCCTGCTTTCTGGAGCAAGGGAGGACTGAGAGCTGCTGAGGAAGGGGGTTGATGATGGAGCAGGGGCTGGGCGAGATGGGAGCTCCCTCCGGGACCTTACTGTGGTATCGGGGCCCTTGGCCGTTGGGGAGTGGATACTTCTCATTGTCTGTGCAGTCAGGGTCCCGCCAGGGAAGCAGGAGGGAGGCAGTTCTCTTAAGTCTTATTCAGAGACTTTAATGAAGGGAACTGGTTACAGAGGTGCTAGAAAAACCTCCTTGGACTGCAGGGATGACAAGAAGAGGTGCTTTTTCAGAGCCCAGGAGCAACGGTCACCGTATAAAATACAGGACACCGGTTAAATCTGAATTTCAAATAAATAACAAATAATTGCTAGTATCTTATTTTATTTTTTTCTTTTTCGTGTGTGTGTGTGTGTGTGTGTGTGTGTGTGAGAGAGAGAGAGAGAGAGAGAGAGAGAGAGAGAGAGAGAAAGAGTCTGAGACGGAGCTTCGCTCTTGTTGCCCAGGCTGGAGATTGCCCTATAAGGGCAGTCTCCGCGCACCGCAACCCTGCCTCCCGAGTTCAAGCGATTCTCCTGCCTCAGCCTCCGAGTATCTGGGATTACAGGCATGTGCCACCACGCCCGGCTAATTTTTTTTTTGTATTTTTAGTAGAAACGGGGGTTTCTCCATGTTTGTCAGGCTGGTCTCAAACTCCCGACCTCAGGTGATCCACCCACCTCGGCCTCCCAAAGTGCTGAGATTAAGGCATGAGCCAATGTGCCGGCCTGTAT